>JAQJVL010007027.1:0-25858 GCA_035578905.1 Stictocephala bisonia | reverse complement strand
TAAAATAATGTTAATTCACCAACATACGTACTTCACGGCCTTGAAGTTGGTTATGTTTACCACTATCAGAAAGACTAAGGCTTCCTTTAATTTGCTTTTAGTTGTGGTGAATAAAGGGAAACACAGCGACAGTACTGGTGGTGAACTAATGGAAAGGATCGAACAAACATGTCGGAAGCTACTGGTGCACTCTAGAAACTGTGCTTCTAGAACAGTTTGAGTGTGATCATATCTCACCAATGAGATCTGTAAACGATGTTACTTGTATTTTAATCTACAACTACCTGTGAGTTTTCAATTATTGAGCTCTGAGAGTGTTTTCATTTCATCAACTTAATTAGCTGTAATCCCAAGCACATCACACTTCTCCTTTCAACTAAGCAAAACTATTTTTTCAGCTCTTTTCAGCTATAATTTTGTTTTAATTTGAAGAATAGATGTTTTCATGCAAATTTTGTCCAATTCATTTGCTTCAAGATTTACCTACACACCCACACAAAACGTACATTGGTTTCATGAGAATTGTTTTTAGAGGTTTTTTGAGAGGTGTTATTAGTACTGGCTGTTGCTGGTCATATGATGTTATGGTTTCCTAAAAGAATAAGAATAAGAATAAGAATAAGAATAAGAATATATTTATTTTCTCGAAATATATACATAAAATACATATAATTACATTCAAACATAAAAAGGTTTCTTCTTAATTCTCTGTTAACAAAATAAAACTTATACTACTAGAACAAAACCTTTCATAAACTACATATTTCAAGAAAATACTAGGACCTCCTAAGGCAATGCCTGTTTTAGAGGTTCCTTCTTTTCAAATAAATCTTAATATGCGCATGAGCAAATAATATTAATTTAAAATAAAAAATCCCAATTCTTCAAAATATAAACACTAATATAAAAACATAAATAGCTTAAACCTTAACTCTAAATTTAATGTTATCCTAACCCTAACAGTATAGCTATATAATACAATAATAGGAAACAAAATAAAAACGAAACAATTTATGACTAACCAAATATCAGGCTTGGTTAGACCGGGCGTTTTCCTCAATCCCAAGTATTCGCCGACAAACAAAGTCATGAGTCACATCCCATCCCTTTCCGCCATCTTCCTGCCCTGCCCATAATTAGTAGACACACCCAACGTGTCCCATTGTTGTTTGTCCAAGAATTTATTCAGTTAAAAATAATTGTTAACTTTCCCAAGTCTGCCAAATATGTATACTTTACTATGTTATCTGAAATAAATATATGAAACAGTGAATAAGTATTTATAGGGTATTAAAATTTATACGATTATAAATGAATAATAAAAATATGTTTGAAAGTGTATTGCTTTAAACTTGAATATTTACAAGGTAATCTATACTTTCTTGCTTTAATAACCAATTTTTTACTTTGTTGGAAAATAATTTTATATTTTTCAAATTTTGCAGAACAATTGGTATTGAGTTAAACATTTTTGGTCCCAGAAATAAATAACTTTTTGTATAGAAAATGAGATTTGGTTTGGGAACCATAAATACATCCTTTTTTCTTAGTTTAACTTTATGTATTTCGACAATTTTAGGCAAATTTCTCTTCATTACATAGTACATTTTTAAAACTTTATGAACAAACATATATTTTAATGGTAAAATGTGTTGTTTTAAAAATAAATGATATGATGCTTCCATTGGACCTTTCTTACAAATTATTCGAATAAACTTTTTTTCTTGTATAAATGCCTAATATTTGATTCATAAGTCCCACCCCAACAAAAGAGCCTGTAATCTATTCTACTATGTACAAGGGAAAAATATATTACTCTCAATGTTTGTTCACTACAGATATTTTTTAAGAAATAAAAATATCTTAACGTTTTATTAAGTTTATTTTTTAAATCTTGAACATGCATTTTCCAATTAAGCTCTTCATCAAGAAAAATTCCCAAATATTTAATATTGTCTGCCTGCCCAATAACAGCACACTCCGTACAGCATGTCTTACTACATAAGCATTTTGTACAATTGTATATAATTTCATTTGTAAAGAAGACTCTTTGTCTTAAACTGAAATTGATAAATTTTGTTTTTTCCGAACTTAACAACATATGGTTGTCAGAGAACCACCACTGTAGTGCTTGAAAGTCGAAATTCATAGCTTCCTCAATGTCATTCCAATTATCTTTCACATAGCATAAAGCAGTGTCATCCGCAAAGGATGTTAGTTCACCATAAAATTTTGCATTACACAGATCATTTATGTAGATTAAAAATAATAATGCACCTAAAACTGACCCCTGTGGTACGCCATATTTTACTATACCCAAACAACTAAATGAATTTTTAATTTTGACACACTGTTTTCTATTTTCTAAATAACTTTTAAACCAATCAAAAACCACCCCTCTTATACCACATTTATATAGTTTTTTCAAAAGTATACCATGATCAACACAATCAAAAGCTTTTTTTATATCCAAGAAACTTGCACTTACTTTTTTGTTCATATTTATCCCATTATAAACATTACTTATAAAATTGTGAAGGGCAAGTTCAGTGTTTAACCCCTCTCTAAAACCAAACTGTGAAGAACTAAAAAACCTGATTTTTCCAAGATACTTGACTAGTTTTTTTTTTCATCAATTTCTCATAGATCTTGGAGAATGAAGAAAGCAGAGAAATTGGCCGGAAATTGTTGCAATCCTGCCTTGAACCATTTTTGTGTAGTGGAATTACTACTGCTACTTTAAGTTTTTCTGGAAAAATACCCTTTTCAAAGCTCTTATTTACTAAAAATAACAATATGTCAATAATTTTAGGGTAGACTTTTTTAATTAGTGATGTGCTAATATTGTCAATACCTGGTGATATTTTATTTTTAAGTGAATTTATAACTTTTATCAAATCTTCTTTACATACATGATCTACAAACATGGATTCTGGATATTGTTTACTTATAAAAGATTTCTTAAAATTTAATGAATAAAAATTATCTGGCTGTACTCTTTTTATATTTAATCTATCAACTACAGTAAGAAAAAATCATTAAATTCATTAGCTACAGCAATTGGATCATTAATCAAGTCTCCATTAATATTTAAACTTATTTCAGATCGATTCTTTGCCTTTTGACCAGTTACTTCATTTACTATCCTCCATGTAGCTCTAGAATCACCATTACAATTTTCAAAACACCTTTTATAATAAGATTCTTTTAGTTCTCTTATTTGTGTTTGCAGTTTATTTCTATATTTTTTAAAGTATGCTTTTAACTTTTCATTAAAAGGATGTATTTTTAACTTTTGATAAATTTTATTCTTAATTTTTATTTTTATGCAAATAAAATTATTCATCCAAGGCTTGATTTTTTTTAGTTTATTTTTATTTTCCAATATATTTACTTTACTTTGATTTATTATATTTTGAAAAGTGTCAAAAAATATGTCAAAAGCAATTGAAGGATCCTGCTGAGCATAAACATCCAACCAGTGCGTTTTATCAAGAAGAGAGCCCAGTTTGATGTAGTCTATGCGATAAGCAGAAGGTTCAGAATGATCCGGTTGAAGTCTTCTTTGCTCAAGGTCACGCATACACACTGTGACAACTGTCAGCACATGGTCGGTTACGTTTGCCTCAACAGTCAAAACCTCCACATCTATCTTATCTCTGTTTACAATTCTTGCAAAGACATGATCAATACAAGATAACGTGTTCTCTGTAATTCTTGTTGGCTCTTTAGAAAGACATTCTAAACCAATCCTTGATAACAATGTATTGTATTCGTCTGTAATTATATTGGAATCCAAAATATTAATATTCATATCCCCTATTAAAAACAAGTTCTTTTTAATATTAAAAATGTTTCTATCTTCAAGACAATTTTCTAATTCAGTTAAAAACATACTTTTGCTTATACTATGCAATCTATAAATAGCAATAAAAGTAAAATAATGCTTATTTATTTTAATTTCTAATTTGAGTACGTCAGCTGATTGAAAATTCAACGGACAACAATCAATTACTTCCATTGCTGATTTTACATAGATCTTTATCCCCCCTGATCTAAAATTCTCATTTGCCTTTATAAAACTTACATAGTTAGGAATTTCATAGCTAAATGTTTCATGTTGCGATATCCATATTTCAGAAAGAATTATTATATCCGGGAACAAATTTCTAGTAGTTAATTCACTAAGAAACAGGTCAAAATTGCTTCTTAGGCTACGAATATTTTGGTTTACTATATTAAAGTTAAAATTGTTACTATTGTTTAATGTATTGGTAATGTCAGACTATTATTAATAATTTTATTTTCTAAAGAAAAATGTTTTACTGAAAAAACAACAATTACATAAATATAAACTCAAAATTATAGTAACTATGAACTAAAATAAAAACAAATCTATATAAAATTATTATTAAACAAGAGAAAGTAATAAACGTTGTACTATATACATATTGAAACTTTACAGCTTACTTAAATCGTCCTGAGTTGTAACAATGGTGTAAGCCGCATTTTCTTCACGCCTCATGAATATTTTTCCGTTGCGGACCCACAGGAACTTGTAGTTCTTCTCCCTCTGGACCACCCTCGTCATAGCTAACAGCTTTCTCCTCGCCGGTGACAGCGACTCATTGACGTAGACGGGTCGGTCGTCTGTTCTCCCCATGTGTCTGGTCGACAGTGTGCGCTTCACACGACGTCTTCTGAGAAATTCTTCTTTGTCCAGACGTCTAACGAACTTTACAATAATACCAGGTGGATTGATTCCGTTTTGTTTCTTCCCCAATCGGTGGCACGCATCTATCATAGAGTCAGATATATTCATATCCAGCGCTTTACCCACACACTTCACTATATCTACAACATTTTCATTAGCTTCCTGAGGAATGCCGTGTATCTCGACAGCATTAGACCTACTGTACTGCTCACTATCTTCCAGCCGTTCTTCAAGAACTTTGATCTTTTGTTTAAGCTGTTTATTTTCCGTGGTCAGTTGCTCAATCAGATTGAAATATTTCTCCATTTTTTCACCTTGCATTTTTAAGACAGATGTATTTTCTTCGAGTCTATCATTCAGAGCTTCGTTCATAAAATAAGCCAATCAACTAGTTCCAAATTTATGAGTAAAATATCAGTGTGCACTTGTTGCCCATTCCTTAGGAATAAGTTATTCAAATAAATATAAGAAAGAAAAAAATTATTTGTATCGTTTTTATTAATTTAGATATTTTTAATCTTAATATATACAAATATATCTTAAGATTAACACTTTATTTACGAGAGTTGTCCATAACTTTTAGCCAGAAGCTTTCAATGACGTTACAGTTTCTGTAACAGGAATCTAATACAAATTTTATATTTATATAATATGGCACTATCTGCTTGCTCATATGTAGTATTTCTGTTACTAACATATATTTAGACAAAAACGTGTTTAAAACAAAATTGTATATTTATATAAAGATAAATCTTTCGTAAAAATACCCTTATTCCACTATAAAATATTTATCAGCAGTAATTAAACATTCATACGCCTATTTATATGTATCATGTATCCAAAAAAATAACCAGTTGAGCCTTTAATAGCCTCTTAGATAGCACTTCTGAATTCAGTGCAGGGGACAAACACTAAAGTAGGGGTATGTCCAAAAAACCTATACTCTTAGGGATTGGTATATGTGTCGCTGCAGATTTAGTATACAATTTAATCCTAATATCATGAAAAAAAAAAAAAAAAAAAAAAAAAAAAAAAAAAACACCATAAAACCCAAACTATAAGCTAAAAGAGCATACATAGCCCACCCAATGTTGTTGCTTCTGATTTGGTACCAAAGGTCGAATCGATAGCTGCCAGAATGAGCTTGGTCAAATAAGCTCGTAAAACATGTTATGACCCTCCAGAACTCTTCTATGCTAAAACATGAAAAAATTGTATTTGAACTCTGTTCAAAGTTTTTTTCTTAACAAAGTATGGAAGATGTGATTAGATAAATTTTAAATAATTTCCCTTAAAATTAAATGATTTTCAGTTATTTCAGTCAGAACCTATGGAACTATGAATAAAAATATAAAAGATGTTTAATGTGTATTTTATTTTAATTGTTGTACATTTATTTAATAACTAAAACCAAGTTGTTTTTATATTTAAAATGTAATATAACTGTGAGAGGCACTGTAACCAAAATACATTTAATCCTAGCAGCATATAATCCTAATCCAAATATATTTCTAAAAAATAACTTTTTATGGTAAGTTCTAAAAGGTTAGGTAAAATGGTAGATAAACTTAAAAATAAATCTCTACATAGACTATTTCTTGACCTGATTGCCCACCCACACTTGTGTAATATTAAAGTAAACAGATTTATATAGTTTTCTTTCAGATGAGCAAACTGAATGTAAGGATAAAGTTTAAACTTTCGTGAGTTCAAAGTGAAGGGAGGTGAAATAGGTTGATGCATTTATTATTTTTGTCATGAATAGAAAGTTTTTGAGAATATTTCGTAAAATATGAGTAAATTAGTTATATTATTTAGATAAACAGTTGAGCATTTTGAGATAAATAAAAACTATTTTAATAACATTTGTCAAAATTTATTTATGATCTTGAACTTAATACAAAAAATAGCTTTTTTATACTAAATTTTAAATTTCTAGGCTGATAAAATTAAATTTATTCGTAAAAGATATTTTGTTTATTTATTATAATATTCTCTGTAAAATAGTTTTGTACTTACAAACTAACTTCTGTATATTCTTTAATTTTTTTACTATACACGTGATAGTTAACAAGTTATATTGATCAAATGATTTTAGCTTGTCTTTTGAACTTTTACTTGGGAATACATTTTATAGGTGTTCCTTAATTTTTACTTGAGTACCAAATAAACATGTTTTTTTAGTTTTTTGCTTATATGAAAACGTTTAAAATGAGTATTAGATTTAATTTTACTAGTTAATATTCTAAGAACTATAACACACTATGGTTCATAATTTATACAACTATAGACTTAATAAAAACCATAAGTTAAGACTGTGGAATCCTCCATACTTAAATAAGCGTGTTAAATAGCTCACAATACACATTTTAGTACTCATATTTTTGAAATAGAGAACCACTAAGTGGGAATTAGATTACATAATAGTTAAGCCAGCAAAATTATAATAGCAAAAGGTAATAACGTAGTTTGTAGGTGAAACAAGTTCCATGATGTGACATTCAATAAATGTTAATTAATACAACTAAACATAAAGAGTTTATACATTTTCGAATATAAAATATAAGTTAAGAGCAATCAAGTGCACCTTACTAGTTGAATCGACTTTGAAATCTTTATCAGCCATTATCAGTGAGATTTAAAAAAAATGTGAAATTTAATTCCCTTATTATCATTCTAGATGGATTCAAACTATTTATTAACACACTTTACAATATATTTCCTGCAAGTTTAGTTTTTCTAATTTTGATTGACTTTGATCCTTCTGTATCCCCACTAGTTGGTAAATTTAGTGGTCGTAGAGGTAATTCAACACTAATAAGCCCATTTATCAAGACGATGTGTCATTATACATCCATCGTGCTCAATAACCATCCTTATTTAATTGAAAGCACTGAACTAGTTAAAATAGTTCCAAATTAATTTGAAATATTCCTTTAAAACAATCTGAATGAAATATCAAGTCAAGAAAATTCCTTTCTAAATTAATACATAATTATTTGAAAGTTGATTAAAAATATATGTATATAGTAAAATTACATTCCCTTATTATGTTATAAATTTCAAAATAACTAGGATAAGAAGTTGTAGTATGCACAATAGTTGAACTAAGTGAGCAGCACTATCTAGGTTAACAGGTCTGGACCTGTCGAGATGGTGATTTCACGTTTTGCTATCCTATCGTGGGTACAACGATGGTCCTTAGAGAATTTAACCCGTGGTTCTCTCTTGTTACAGTTATCCTTAGATACTCGTATAGTTAAAAAAGATATACTTAACTTTATGTCGGCACTGGTGGCGCAGTGTTGTAACCCTGCTACATAGTGACAAAGTGTTTGGGAGAATGTAGGCGATAGGTTGGTTGCTCGGTTCTCTTAATACCAACATGGCATCCGCTTGATGGTTGTTATCGGCGTGGACAATACTAGAGAAGTCTGGGGTGTCCATGTTGGGTGGTAATCATTGTGCGGTTGTTGTGTGGGGGATACAACTGAGTATCAGGCCTGTAAATTAGCTGAAAATTAGACCAGCACTACGTGGTTCGGATTCCACGTAAAGTTGTAGGTCCCTTAGTTGCCCTGGCCATTGGGCTATTAATAAGTTGCCCTTTCTGAGGAACAGTTGAACTCAGTTAGTAACCAGACTACACTCATCCACACTCAGCCTACACTCATATTACCATTCATATTCGCCTTGATATACCAACAACGTTGTGTCGGTGTCTCATATGTAACAATGTATTATCTTTTTTTTTATAAAAACATTTAATATCATATTTTTACTATAAAATAATCAGTAAATATTTTACAACGTTTATTATTAATAATTTATTAACAAACAAAATTAAATTAAAAATAAAACCACCCCATTTACCACTAACACTTATTTACCATAAGTTAAATAGAATACACAAGCATTTACTTACAGAATTGTTATGTGGGATAAGTGTATGGAAGTAATTGTAAAATTTTGTAGGGTGGCCAAAGAGGTAAAAACATACGTTTTATAGAATAACAAATAAAAAGACGATTTAAAATTTACTGTTAATCAAAACTAGAAGTTAAATTAACTGTTGAGTCCAATACAGTTCAATTGTATGCTTTAGATAGTTCAAATATATATTTATATTTTTTTAAAATTCATATTTACATTATTTATTAATACACGTTAAATACGTTTTCTGCAAATTTTGATTTTCCAATTAATTGTAATTGATTTAAAACCTTCTATATCCCATACTCACTAATTGTTAAGTTTAATGATAGTAGAAGTAATTCGAAACTGATTAGCCCATTTATCAAGACGTTGTTTCATTATAAAAATCGTGTTCAATAAATATCCCTTATTCCTTAAGTACAAGGACGTACAAGGTTTCAATTTCAGTTCTTTCCAAACACTTTGGAGACTCGTTATTGCAATACCACACTCATTTGGATTCCTTTGATTGATATTATTGGCTAGCCATATGATTAAAACAACATTAACAATGCACTTCAACGTTTTAAAAGTGTACGCAAAAACACAGCCTCTTCTAATTATAAAATTCCACTATTGGGGAACGTTGGCTAACTGTTTCTAACTGTTTGGGGAACGTTTAACAAACAAATCATACAGTGTATGGTAAATATGGTTTTATTTCCATCAATTTTTGTAAATACAAAATGATTTTTATAATTAATTTTCTTTCCTTTTACGTATCTATCATATAAAATACTACAATCATTACATCCGCAATCTACCCATGTCATCAGTGACACAGATAATACTTATTAGTATAGTTCACAATGGTCCACCTTTATACATACTATAGTAATTAACTGAAGCGCCACAAAGTCTAGTATTTTATTATACATAAGTAACATTGAATTTCCAACTAACATACTGAAGGCAAAGCACTAGACATCATAAAATAAATGGAGAAGAAACCGATAAGAGGCGTAAAGCCAAATAAACCACTAACCTAGTGATCTAAGACATAGTGACTTTCCATATTTGGAGGTTTTTTTTTTTTTTTTTTTTTTTTTTTTTTTTTTTTTTTATCTTGGAAATATGTAGAAGCGTTGATTGTTCAACCAATGATATCAGTAATATTCAACGTGTACTGTTGTGGTCCTTCCTTTATTATATACAAATACATTTTCCGTACGTTTAAGAAAATAATTACTATAACATTCAATATTCATATAATAACAAACAAAAAAATATAAACGTAGGAAAAGTATCTTATAACCGGAGCATTATAAAAATGTAACACTATGAATGAGTACTAAATATGAATGTAGCCAGCTTACGTGTGAAGAGAATACAAAATAAAAATTATATGGAGTAAACGTAATTTACTTTGAAAAATAGTTTTCAAAAATAAGTCAAGTGTACAAAAATAGATCATAGTATTAATTAAAATGTAAGTTTACTCAATAAAAATAATACAAATCTTTTTAAAAATTAAAATAAGTCTCTCTCTCTAAGCCAGCAACTAACCAAAACAATAACAACATTGGACGTAATGTCAGTGTGTGACAACACAACAGTCTCTGACAGATGATTGCTTTCTGTTTGATTATAATTGTATTCTGATGATGACAGCAGCTTTGTTAAAACATTAATATAAAATGTCAGTATATATTATGTTTTTGTTTAAGACTTGTTATTAGAACCTTTACGTAAAATATCAAACGATGACGCTCTTTTATTGTTAGTTTTTTTTTTTTAGAGAGAGTTATATTACAATTGTTAGTATTACAAACACAAAATAATAACCACGCAAATGTCAGTTAACATAAACAATTCTAAAATATATGCTTTTTTCTTTATTAAGGTTAAAATTCACTAACTAATAACGGTAATTATAAAGAATAGGAGCCTTGACGATTTGTTGACTGACATTTATTTGTGTGTGTGTTTTTTTTTTAGGGAACGTACGTGACGTAATGAACACATTTTTGGAGGTTTTAGTTCATACATTTAATTAACACCAGAATATAATTTTGAAAACAAGTTACAACATAAAGTTACAAAACACTGTTTTATCGACAGTTATAATTCTGACATTACAACTACAACAGATACAAATAACTATGTTATGTTTAAAAAGGATTTATGCAGTTTCTTAACCAATGAATACATATTACTTTAAAACAGATTATATAATGAGAACGAGGGTGAGTATGTGGGAGAGTGTAATAGAAGGGTGAGGGTGGAAGGTGGTTGTTGGATTCAGTTGTTATTTCCCATTCTCAAATTTCTTGGTGTAAGAGCTTCAGCATGTCCATCACTCTTGAGCCTATACATCCTTCCAGAACGATAAACACGTGATTGAACATGTTTCTTATTCCGTCTCATTTGTTTTAGATGTTATTAAGTTGTTTTAATAATTTATCAACAAAAAATACATTCAAACTATTAGACAAACTTTCTTTTATATGGATGTAAAAAAAGTATTACACACAGGATAGAATGCGATTCTTAGTCTATTATGTGAGAAAATGTTGATGTTTCCAATTCGACCTTCCAACTTCGTACTTCCAACTTACAGAAAAGGCGCCGATTGTCCAGTAATGGCTGGATAGGTGTTGTGAATACGAGTGATATGAGCAACCTTTAGCTGCCTCTTTATTCCTCCCTGTATAACTACCTAACGTCTCGTGTAATGCCTATCTCTATGTACGTGGTTAACACGGCATTCTTAGGCTAAATTTTAAATGACCTGAGTGCTAAATTTATCGTGGTTACAGCGGCAGAAGGAAATCTTTCCACCGCTGAGTTGCTTTACTTGAAAGGCGTGACTAACTTCCACCAGTGTTTAATTAAAAATAAAAACTGACAAGTTTTTTTATATCTTGTTTATTGTTTACCTTATTTTTTTATTATGTAACTGCTATTATTAGTTGTTGTTTAAGTAGTAAATAATTATTTAATTTAATCGTTCTAAGCTTGATTGGTTGGTATTGATGGTTGGTTACTAAACAACCAACACTTACTGTTGCTAATGACGTAAATTACAGCAAGCCGGGACTGCTAGTTCTATAGAGTAGTTCTTTGTCTCACTTGCACTAATCTTTATATCTCACTAGCACAAAAGTTCATTAAAAAGTTCGTTTGTGTTCATCAAAAAGATTACTAATCGATACGTTTCTGTTAGTGTGATCCCTCTGGTAATATAAAAACCAGTAACACAACCACTGGAACAGCAGAGTGACATGAAGTGTAAAAGGTTGCAATTATGTGTCTGCAATAGTAAGTACATGATATAATGTACTGAACAGCACTTTGGTGTGCGTAAAACAGCGCAACAAATTGACAATCGGTGTAGTTATTGCTACTAATGCGTGTCAAATGTTGCTTAGATGGAAACATCCAAAATAATCCAAGATTTAAAGCTCCTAAGGAATCTACATTTTAACGTAGAGTAAAAACAGCGTAGTTCGGTTTGATTTTTTATGTATTGACAATCGTAATACTCACCCCACGTCTCTCTGGCTAATTCAACACTGCTAGAAACCATTCAGTGAACGACTCCTGATATTACAACGTCCGCATACAATCTCCACAACACTTTGGACTATGTGACACATTTACGCCATCAATTCTGGATGCATTGATAAAATATAAGTCACATATAAAAATATCTTATATTTATAAGAGCTTATATATAACATTTCAACGTTGTTTTTCTTGTAAATGTTGTAATAATACTGAAACATTTCATAAAATAAACTTTCTTTTAGAAAAATTTGTTTTATCTTTTGTCCTATAAGTATGGAATACATGGTGATACTTTAATTGTTAAATTTAAAAAAAAATTACTACCCAAGCATTGTTTGGGTCTTATGCTAAATCTACGCTTTTACCAAAGTTTTAGAATAAAAATAATTCATGAGTTTTTATACAAACCACAATGACTAAGTTTACAAAGAAAAGATCCTCACCTTAGAATGTGACACCACAACCTTTGCTACTGGATATTGCCAGCCCCAATATTGGACTTTGGGTTATTGGACCTCAGGCTGTGGTTATATTGGTACCTCCAGTTTCTGTCATCACGTAATTGCCATATATAATAACACCTGACCAATGACGTATCGTATATATCCTTCATTGGTATTGGCAGAAGTATCTTTAATATTTTATGAAAGCTTTCCGACATAAATCAACGTTTATAAGATAGGTTCACAATAAAATGAGAGGTGAAAACTGAACAGCAATTTACACAACAATATATAAAACACAAAATATGTAATAGTAAACTACAAACTGAAAATCTTACAATAGTGCATTTAGACACGTCGTAAAACTTTAGATTTTGTATTTCCTTTCTGAAAACACATATTTATAATAAATGTCATTGTTGTTAACATGATTGTAAAATTCTAAAAAATAATATTCATCTTACAGCTTTTAGCTGGAACAGTTTTTCTAACATGTAACATTGTTTTATTTTGATTGTTTAGCATAAACCTTTTATATAATAATTTAACATAAATTTTTAAGTTAATTTCTTAATCACATTTTGATTCAAGATATTATATTCATATGTTTTCTGTTTACTTTGCCATCACTTTGAGCGAATAGCCCTTAAAGCATGAAGAAAAAAACTACTTTATCTAATTATGTTTGTATTATTAACACAGCGATCTTGGAAAAAAAATTATTTGGTTCAGAACCTACATGTAAATTTGGGCAGGGGGGAGGGTGGCGAATGGTGATTAGTTGTTGTTAATTACAGCACATCCATTGATCAATAATGGTGTTATTATTAATACTTAATTGAAAGACATACATGGTTATTCTTATACTATTAGGGTTAATACTATGAAGAGTAATAGTTTAAATTAAAAATAGTGATTTGAATAATGTAAAAACCGAAAATTTCAAACTAATCATTTATTCAAATATTCTACATTATTAGGTTAAGATAAAATTTCTGGTTAAAAAGGTAGTTTAACCTTGTTTATGAGCTTATGTTATGTTACTTTAGGATATACTAATTAGGACTAACGCCTATCCAAATGGATCAAGAGGCTGGGTATAAAATCTTTGTTCTCATTTATCTTTCTTTCTCTTTACTGAAATATGATTATATTATGTAATTATTGGTTTAGTAAGAAATAGAGATAGTAATTTGGAAAATCTAACAAAAAAAATCTTATTTTTAAAAAAAATTTAGTAGTTGAATAAAATGCTGTGCGTTTAATGGATAGCTTTATACATTTAAGAAAAAGGCTAATATTTATTTAAATATATGAATACTCACCAACATTGCAAAGAGGTGCACAGGCAGTGATTTTTGATTGGTTTCAAATAATACAATTTACTGGCAGAAAGGGAAAATGCTGAGGCAGTTGTTGATTTTGGATTCCAAATATAACGGACAGATTCTATATTGAACCCTGTTTCAAGCATTATCAGACGTTTCATGATTATAATATACATGAAAGCATATCCTTTTGAATAACTCGAATGATATCATATCATAAGACAATAAACAAAATTAAATATAAAAATCTGTTTCATGAAATATTTAAATAAATTATATATCCATGTCAATAATATGTTACAAATGGAATTAACACAAAATTGAACTAAACGTACTGTAATTAAAAAGTGTAAATATCACAAATATTTTTAGCAAAATATAAAACAAACTACTGAAATAGATACATGTTAAATTTACCACTTTTATTACAAAAATATTTGTTAAGGAAATAATTATTATTTTTACTATGAAATAAAAATTATGAATTACAACTTTTCACAGTGCTTACTGTGTAATAGAAACACCAATTGAACTAAACATCAAAATCAACTAAATGTATGGGTGGGCAAATGAGTTTAAAAAACCAACTCAATATCAATGTTCAAATTGGGTCTTTTTGAAAAACATGAAAAATTTACAAAAAACGATAAAAATAAAATAAGGTGCTGGCCACGTGGCATACCACTCTGCCACACGGCTTCAGGTCTAAGGTTAAATTACCACAATAACAGTTAGAAAAAATATATATTTTAGTCTGTACTTCAAGCTACAACTTCAGTGATGAATTTTGGTAATGTTAGGCTTAGTTACTTGTTCCAGAATTCATGGGTTTGATATCAGTCCTGTTAATACTATTTCGACACTAGCCCCTAGTACATCAACACTACATGACTATACTTTAAGGAATTATTTACTATTAAATTAAAAAACTTGTTAATGGACATATGAGTAACAAATACATTTTTGTTAACTCCAAAAAAAAATTATTAATAACTACGGGAGTTTATCAAATTAGTACTATACCTCATATGAATATTCATGTTAATAAAATAATTTAAAAAATAATATAATCATTTTCTAAATATATCGATGAGGCATGGCTAATTAATTAATGAGCAAGATATTAGATATGTAAAAATTACATGTCTATTAACATTTATATTGGCAAAATTAAATATTTTCCAATAAATAACTAGATTTCTCTATCAATTACATATTTATACATAGTGGGGAATGTACACAATAGTTCTGGTATGACATATATTTGATTTATTAAACGGTATAATCGAAAAAACATAATAAAGACTTACTCTATTATTAGGGACACAAAGCTGCTGTCATAATCAGATTACAACCATCATCAAACACAAAACAATCATCTAGAGGCTGTTATAACGTCACAAATTGACATTACATCCTGACATACATTGTTGATGTTTGGGTCGATTGATGGCTTGTATGGAAGGATTAAGTCACTATGATTATCTATTTTCATTGTGAATATAGCGAACAGAAATATTTGGTTTAACAAACAAAAATTTTATTTACATTTCGCATGTGAATTAAACTGATGAAAGCTATACAAATTTCCAAGCGGTAGAATATCTAAAATTGTACAAATACAAATAACACAACCTTTGTAAAGCAAATGTGAAGCACATATGAATGTAAATAAAAGTTTGAAATTCCAAAATCCATAAAATATAATATAATTTGCTGAATATTATTCACTTTGAATATGTAGGTAAATAACGTATAACAAACACTTTAAAAATGTATAACAATATACAAAGTTCCACATAATATCAAACAAATTGTCTATGGTAAATTACTTCAAAAAAATATAATACGATTGCATACTTTTTTTGTGAGGAAATGGAAAGTACAAACTAGAACTAGCCAAATTTGTAGAGTCCAAATAAATTCTAATCGTGGGGCATAACGTGATAATTTTTATAAAAATTTAGTAAAGAGTTTCAAATAATTTTAACTATTTGATATTAAATACTGGATTTTGTAGTTTAATATAATATTATAATTACTACTCCTACATATTAAGATAAGTTTATGCATTAAAGGGAATTTTTATAAACCATAAATACTTATTAGTTTGGTGTGAGTCAAATCATTATTTTGAAGTAAGAGAGTATTACAGTATTACAATTAACATCTACATAGTAAGAGAGGTGGGGAAAGGTAGAACTGTCACCTGTAAAGGTCCGAACCCTTCTGACCTAGATTGTCCTGCTCATTTGTATGGCTTATTGTTCACCCCGTTCGGTTTAAAACAATATTACATACTATTGTCTGTATCTCTGGCTATAATTTATTGGTAATATTATTTTTATTACACAATTTATTGCAATACAATAGTCTTTCGTTCTTTTTATTTAATTCTTATATCGATATTTCAGATATTTGTACAGTAAATAACTTATTTTTCTACTACATTTTCCGGTTTACTGTTCAACTTACAATTAAATACTTTCTAGTTTATTTGTTTTACTATAATCATGTCATAATTATTACCCCTGCCATTGAAACCCTCCGTAAAACTGTGAGAAAGGAAACAATTACATTTATTAAACAATTACATTAGCCATAGTTTATTTTCACACATAATTACCCTAATTAATTATCACATAATGTTAGTATTTTTCAACATTTATTGGTTTAGATCAAATGTATAATAAATATAGATTATTGTACTGTACTCAAATCAAATCAATTTATTCATTGCAGTATAAAAATGCATTGCATTGCAAGTCTTCATTTTATATTTATAACATTTGGTCACACTCACCCCACAAAATTCTCTTTCAAACATACAATGAAGGTCACTCAAACATCCCACGCTCCCACTTTCAGAAACGGTGTCAGTCACCGGTTATAAGGTCTCCCAATTATTCGCCATAAACTCGTCTACACTATAAAAAAAGCACGTGAGGCTAAAAAGCCTTTTAGGCGAGTTTTGAACGCCATGGGCGTTGTGAAGTATTTTATTGTGTTGGGCAGTTTGTTGATTAATCGAACACCTGCCTCTGTAGGCAAGTGTTCATAAGTTACTTAAAAAACACGACTTAAAATATATAAACATATGTTTTTAAGTTTTACAAAAATAATAACTATACCCACTTTAACTTAGAAGAATTACTTTACATGTACAGAACGAGGAAAGCTGCAAACATAATGGTTCTTGAAGTCATTGCTAAAAGCTGTAAGTAATTGTTTAGATCTTAATTTCTCATAACTTAGCTATATATATATATATATATATATATATATATATATATATATATATATATATATATATATACATATATATAAAATAATGACTGTTAGAGAACGAACGTAAATTGTGAGTAATTTAACGCCTTAAAATACATTAAACATCAAGCAATTATTTATAAATAACCAACAATTTTTTGAAAGTTATTTGTCAGTGTTTGATTGTTCATAATGATTAGTTTTGTAGAGATTTCTAATGCTTCAAGAAAATGCGAACACAACTTTTCGGCAGTTATAAAAGATTTTTCGTCTTCAGATACAACTTACTATCTTACACCTAATTTCAACTAAAACTATTTTTTTATCTCTTATTTAAATTGGTGTGTGGGATACGGAAGCATTAAACGTCCAAAACAAAGAAACTTTTATACATGTTTCAATGGCGCAAATGTGTGTGTTTTTTTAATACTTAATTTTTTATAAATCTCCCACGAAACGACAATCGTATGTTAAAAGTTATTGTAGGACTTAAATACCCATACTAAGGGAAATGATAATAGTGATATAACTGATCATAAAATACACTGCAACTTCCTCTACGTTATCCTAATAGTAAGTCCCTAAACATTGCATAAAAAACTCAGTTATATTCATTCGATTTTTTTCATCTTTAATTACTTTATGGCGTTTGCAGTATAGTTAAAACAGGACTATTTTATTAACAAGCTACATGTTGTAGTGTTTTTTATGTAAATTTATTCTGAGAATTCATTCCATGAAATGAGTAATAGGAGTTTGGCTAACTCGATGATTAAGCTAAGGGGATTCGAGTTAGTTGATCATCACATGTTTTACGACCTGACTTCACCCAGCTTATCGTGGCCGCTATTGATTCTGCCTTCGATGCCAAGTATGAAGTTAAATTATATACGTCTTCAAACAAGCACGTTTCCTTTTTTCTAAAAAGTAATGCTAATCTCTTAATGTATATCTTACAGAGTTATGTGTATATTTCCTCTTTAAAAAATTTTTGACAATGTGTGAGATTCCAGAATTTTATTTAATTTATATTTGTTTTGTATATTCGATAAAGTGGCTACCAAATAAAACAAATTATTATTTTTTTTTTATAAATGTCTCTTGATAACAGCAAAAAAAGCATTTCAAGCTTACTCAATAGGTGGTACATTTTCTTGAATGTAGTAAGAAATAAGAAATGTATTAATTTTAAAACTTGTTTGTTAGTTGTCGATATAATCCATTATTTAAAATACACCTTGGAACAATACATTGTTAACTACATAAATATACTTTTGTCATTACACATAAAATTATTAACAATGTTTTAAAATATCATTGTTTGTTATTTCCATGGAGGTACCGAAAAAAATACGTTCTGTAGTTTGCACAATCTTATTAAAGTACAAAATTCCCATAGCAATATCAACTAAATCGGTTTTGATTGATGAAATAAAACATAATTTATGAATTTTATCTTATAAACTATATTGTTATAAAATGGATCTAAGGTTAGAGGTGAACTAGTAAGGGAATGATGGTATCGTTTGGATTTATTGATTCTCATAAACTATGTAGGCTGTTTTAACTGCCGAGCGAGGATCGAAGATTATATTTGGGGTTGACCTTTTACCAAATAAAAGTTGTAAGTAATTATTTTTACATCAATAACACAAATAACAGTTGATTTAATATTATATATATTAAAGAATGCTAGAATAGTTTTACCATTTCAACTGTTAGAACTGTATAATGTTTGTTATTAAATCATGCAAGGAAAGGTACATTAAATTAGTTTTATCAATGAGTAAAAATTATGTACATTTGAAATTTTTTTATTAAATTACCTTTAACAAACATGATATATCTCGAATAATAATTATAATCAAGTACCCTTTTATTCATTTTTATAAAAATATATGACTGGTTTCGGCTCTTAGGCCATCTTCAGATTGTAAATAAGATTAATATTAATATTAATTAAAAAATAAGATTAATAAAAGGGTACTTCATTATAATTATTATTCAATTTATTAAACTAGTAGCCTTAACTCGTGAACCAACTTATACTTTATATAATATCTCCTTGAGGTGTTGTACCGAATTAAATATCGTATACGAGGTGATTTTTTTAAGTGTGCCACCATTGGGATCGTTTTAACCTGCAGAGATACAACAAACTTTGAACTGAGAACTTTGCCTCATTTTTTATGCTCATTACAATTACGTAGGTCAAATTTTAAAACTTAATTGACACCATTTTTCAATATGGTGGTCAACTTTTAAATTCCTTACAGGAACATCTATTTTTATGATAGTTTTGGGTTTTAATAGTGATTCTAAGAATTTTTTTTATATTTGGTATTTTTTATGTACAGTACTTAACCGTTTCACCACTAGGAGCGCTGAAAGTTTCAGACATCCTAATTTCAATTATTTATTAAATAGGCGTGTTCTGCCATTTTAAGAATAAAGCTAACTTATAATGTATTATTTTTATTCAATTGAATGTTGATGAGGACTTCCATACATATTTTATACAAAAATATTACAATCATGTATTTCAAATTTTAGAGTTCGGTCGCTATTTTCCAATTAGCGGGCAACTTTGAAATGACTTACAGTAGACCTATTTTTTAAGATGGATTTATGTTTTACTTGTGATTCTAGAATTTTTTTACTCTGTGTATTATTTTTATATACTTAACCGTTTCGACACTAGGAGCGCTGTTAAACTAAGGATTTCTGAAACGTTCAGTGCTCCTAGCGGAAAAACTGTTAAGTATACTAAAATAAAACCCAAAAAAAGTCTTATAATCACTAGTCAAACTTAAATCCATCATACAAAATGTTAGACTACTATAAGTCATTTCAAAGTTGCCCACTAAATGTAAAATGGTGACCGAATTCTAAATTTGAACTACGCGATTGTAATATTTTTGAATAAAATATGTATAGAGCTTTTCAAAATTCAATTGAATAAAAATAATGCATTATAAATTAAGCTTTCTTTTTGTAAATGGCAGAACACGCATCTTTACTCCACCCAATGGCATCAAACCCTCATAAGTAACTAATATATATATATATATATATATATATATATAGGTAACTACACTACGAAATTGTCTTTACTTTTGTGACTACACTAAGGATTTAGTTCTCATTCAGGAGGCTGAATTTCGGATCAGCATTGCAGCATACTTTTGTAACTACATTCAGTATTTTGGACTCGTCACTACAGTAAGGTATTCAATCTCGTTCTGTAACCACACTACGAATTCGAACCTCAATGCGCTACAAAACAGTATACCAGCATCGTTTTATAACTACATCCAGTACTTCAACCTCGTTATGTAACCGCACTACGAATTTGAACCTCAATGCGCTACAAAACAGTATACCAGCATCTTTTTATAACTACATCCAGTAATACAACCTCGTTAACTGTTGGTTTGTTGAAAGTTGGCTTTCGTTTGTAAAAAATGACAAATTGCATGAAAGTAAATGAACACACAAATATGTTACATACAAGACATTTATTCTAAACCCTTTGCACTACGGACTGATACTTTTTTGTCGGTGTCAAACACTTCAGTCCATGTTAGAGATGTACTAGCTAGCGCAAAGGTCCAAGCATATTTCGCCAATTTTGTAAGAAATTCATAAAGAAATTATAGTTTAGTTGTTTTCAAACTTATAACAATTGTTTATAAAAGGTCAATTCATAGTTTTAGTCATATGGCTCAGAGTTAACTTTTTAATACAAATGTTTAGGTATACATTTATAACTACATCCAGTAATTCATCCTCTTTAACTGTTGGTTTGTTGAAAGTTGGCTTTCGTTTGTAATTTTCAATTACTCCACATCTGGGCTACCTAAACTGAATTTGGCACCGCTTGTGAACAGTAAGTATTTTTTAACTATTTGTATTTGTCTATAAATTGTTTGAATAGCGTATAGAAAAATGAACACACAAATATGGTACATACAAGACATTTATTCTAAACCCTTTGCACTACGGACAGATACTTTTTGTCGGTGTCAAACACTTCAGTCCATGTTAGAAATGTACTAGTGCAAAAGACCAAGCATATTTCGCCAATTTTGTAAGAAATTCATAAAGAAATCGTAGTTCAGTTGTCTATAAACTTATAACAATGGTTTATAAAAGATCAATTCATAGTTTTAGTCATAGGGCTCAAAGTTAACTTTAATAATAAATGTTTAAGTATACATTTTAAAAAAGTATTACATTATATAAATTATTATTGTACTTTTATATTGAGAAAGATCAGCTGATAACCACCGGCTGTTCATTTGTCATTGGGCTATTAATTAATGACACTTTCTAAGGAATAGTCGGCCTTAGTTTGTAACAATGACTACATTCGCTCATCTACACTCATCACACTCATTCGAAATCCATATTCGCCCATATCTTGACGATCGGCGTCTTATGAATAAATAAATAAATACATCTAGAATGTTAAAAGAAATAAAACAAAACATAAATAATAGTTAATTGTATGTTACATTTCATGCACATACGTCATTTTACATACAAGCTGAGCAGCCGTCCGCAGCATATGAAGTGAATACAACAGAACAAATATAAAAAAACAACGAAATAATAAATCGGGGAAGATAAAAATAACTAAAATATATACATCAACAATATCTTAGAAAAGACATATAAATGGTATAAGGTATTTTTACAAATGACTGCAATAACTTAACCTAGGGTAATATTTACATTAAAATAGAGAAAACTAAATTTTATTAAAAATAAATACCTATTTACAAAGCACCAGATTTGAAATCAACTATAGATCGGGTATATGTATTAAATTATTAAATCACAGCGTGGCCAACAGTGAAGTAAATTCACAGAGTTTTTTTGTTAAAGCCCGACTTCTTCAGGAAAGTGGAGTCCATATCTTCGGCAGTGGCATCGGTGAATAAGGTTTGCAGTATATAAGAATAAGAATAAGAAAATCTTTATTCACATAATAAGTTTTTTATAAAACAGTTTGCCATGTGCACAAGGCACGCTCGGCTAAAATGAAATTGAAGAATACATTTAAAATTAAACTTAGTTTTCTAGCAGTCTTACTTCACTATTTCTACATCAAAAATAATAAAGGAAACACAACACTGTTAATTATTTTAAACTAAAATATGAAACATAATATATACATTACACATTTAAACATATGCCATAAATATACTAACAATGTATTTATACTATAAGATTCAATAAGCATATACAAGGTTTCTAATCTATTGTTTGAAGTAATTTTTTAAAGTTTGTCTTGTAATTAGAAAGTTTTTCATTAATATTAAGATTTAAAAAAATTTATTATACATTAAAGTGCATTTAAAATAACTTTGGTTTCTACTAGTTTCTTTTTTGTACAGAGGAAAAATCAACATTTTATTACTGACATGCCTAGTGTACTTAATAACGTTTACATGATTAAAAATTGAACTATATTTTTTGACAAACATTAAAATTGAATATGTGTAAATACGGTTGAAATTCATGACATTAAGAAAGTTAAAAAGTTCAGCAGAGGGATGAAACTTTCCCACGCTACAAACTGTACGAATGGCATGTTTCTGTACTATAATTAGTGGTTTTAAAATATCTTTGAAAGTACCTCCCCAGTGTACAATTCCATACCTCAGGGTGGATTCAAACCAAGATAAGTACAATGTACGTAAATCAAAGGGTACAAAAAACCTCTTATGTGGTAGAGACTATAGTTGATTTTCCGTAATTTTGTTACAAGAAATTCCAAATGAGAGTGCCACCTCAAATCAGAATCAATAAATATACCTAAATATATAACCTTTTCACTAAAATCTATTTTTACACAAGTACACTCATACCGGCCGTACACTTCACCGATGTCAATCGCAGAGAGGACATTTATCTACATGTGCCGTGAAAGAGATGAGTATTGGATTGTACAGAAGTACTTGATCGCCCAACCCAAGTTGTGGAACGTGTTTGGCACAGTAGATACCTGGACAAAACAATTGCATTAAAATGGGTAAAACTTTCTAACCAGCTACGGTGGGAAAAACATACAGATATGTTAAAAGTCTAAACTAAGAAAGTTCATATACGTTTTTAATCCTAGAAATGGCAAACGTCGATTTTCGACGATTAAAAGTTGTTTGTGTGATGGCAATCGTCGATTATTTACGGTCAAAACATATTTTTCAAGCAGTTTCATTATGTGTAAAACATTATTAAATTGCGTTATAGATCATATCGTTTTTTCAAGCAGTTTCATTATGTGTAAAACATTATTAAATTGCGTTATAGATCATATCATTATGTTTTAAAAGAGTCAAACTTTATTACTTGTAACTTTGATGCTTTTGGAACATCGGTGAATAACATAACATTATTATAAAAAAAACATCACCGGCAGAACAGCTGAGATTTCCGACTGTCAATCTGAGCCCGCGCGCCAGCTGCTCGATCTAGTGGACATAGCATTAGTTTGTTGTTGACATTGTTAGTAATTGAAATATTATTATTTTTACTGTGTTATACTATCTATTGTTTATTTTAGTTTGTGTGTTGTAAACATATGTTATTATTTAATGTGTGAGTGTTATAATGTTCAAGCATCGTAATCGGTCTAGTGACCTACCTTGTAACATAGCCTACATTGTTTATTTATTGTACATATTCTCCTTAACTCAAAATGACAAATAAGTAACATGTTTATGTTCTTCATATTTTTCAGAATATTTTATTAAAAATAACATTAGTTTGATCAATTTTAAATATTGTTTTATGACATCTTTAGTGTTACTTGCGCAACAGTCTGAAATTTGCAATTTTCACCCTCTTAAGGATTTATGATAGTGTAGACTATATTTGTGATTTTAATAATAATGAATGTTCTATTTTTGAAAACTAGACAACATTTTGGAACTTTTGGCTATCTTAAAATTTGTGTCACTTTATTATGTTTAGGAGTTTACAGCATGGTCCCCCCCTCACTTTCGAAATTGAAATAGAACAAAAAATTATTTTGAACACCAATAAGTTTTTTTATTTTAAAATATTTTTACTTGTTATACATAAATATTATATGAGATTTAGGGAATACGATGGTGGTAAAATTATTTCATTTTGATTATATTTGAATTTTGTATGATTTTTTAAAAAGCCCCTAAAAAGTCCCGCCACCACAGAAAAGTTTAACTGCCAGTTTTAGGATTAAACAATTAAGTACATTTTTAAAAACCCATGAAATTAAAACTGTATATTTTGCATACGTTCAATCCATTTTAGAATACGGTATTATTTCTTGAGGAGGGGCTTTTAAATCTATAGTAGAACCGTTATCTGTTATCCAAAAATCTATTTTGAAGAATAAATTATATCCAAGTTACTACGTTAATTTGTCTGATTAAATTGTAATGTAATGTTCATTTGACTAGTTTTACGCACAGGCATAAAAAAGCCTATGTAAAACCTTCTTTTCCGATATATTACATCGTTACATTGAAACTTTGTAAACTTAAAACGGAAATAAATTGATTTTCTTTCTTGATTTCTACTACATTCAAAGATTTCAAATGTCCTTTATTTGACACTTCAAAGCAAGAGTGAGTTACACATACCTTTCGGTGATTTTGTTGGTCCGATGTGTACGGCCGATCCCACCTGGTCACAGCCCCTCTTGCAGCAGCGTTGTGATCCAGGCAGACGTTTCATATAGAAGATTTGGTCGGTGAAGCAATTCCCTCCGTCAAATTCGTCCATGGAATTGCTATAGCTGTGTGACAGTATAGCCGACATGCCGTTGCAGTTTTCCAGAACGAATCTAACGATTAGACTGGGTGAGAAGTCCTTTCGTTGTATTGATAAACACACTCCCTCTGTGGCCAATCTCACATGTTGTATACACTTATTTTCTATGTACACATCTAGTACGAACACGACGTCTGGCGGCCCAGACACAGGCTCGGTATCTTCGTCTTCTTCTTGTTCATAAACGTTTTGGAGTACATGATAGGAAATCATGTTCGGTATAAAATATTTCACAAGCACGACTAAATATACAGAAATGTGTTTAACTACAACTGCAACTGTTTCTAAGCCGTCCAGAAGCTGAATCGTACAGTCAGGCTTACCTTTCCATATTTATATGTTTTCTACTGTACACCAAGAATATAGAGTTTTGGTAGTTTGTCTTTATCAGCCACCGTTACAGAATCAGTATTACATTATCAGCTACTTCCGCCATTCGTGGCCACAATAACGAGGTGATTGACATATGTTAGACACCGTTCGTCACGAAATGGGTTTCTAATGAGTGTGCTACGATAGCAGTGAGATTACTAATGGACCCCACCTTCATTTCCTATATACACACATAATGTGTGAGTATTGGAGAAGTAGGCGGCCCAAGCAGTCGAAGAAAAATATCACCCACCTATAGTCATCTTAACCAACGGTTTATTTAAAGGTACAACAATTTAAATTTTGATTATATAATTATTAAAAATACAAATGGATCCATCTAAAAAATGTTCATATAAAGTTTTTCATTTAACCTATGTTTTTTGTTATAAATTATCGACGTCCAGATAATAAGATTTGTACAG
>JAQJVL010007026.1:0-25860 GCA_035578905.1 Stictocephala bisonia | reverse complement strand
GCCTACATTTTATTGTATGCTCAGTAATAGATTGATAGCTGATCATAATTTTGAGTCAACCTGTAGCAGCTGTAAAATGTTTTACATGACGGCGATTTTTTAATTCTGATTTCTCGAACAATGCCGATATCATGTGTATTTATAACATGCAATTAATTTATCGTTTGTAATGAAAAATTTATAGTTAATTTTCTAGTGCATGAATATTATTTTATCACCTTGCACTTCAAATTGCATGTGATATATTGTAATAATACTACGTTGTAGTTAACCATAAAGCCTACGTTATAGTTAAAAAATAGCAGCGTTTTAATTGTGTGTTTGTTATGTCTAAAATGGTTAATTGCAATATAACCCAGCAATAACTATCGGCAAAATTTAGAAAATGTTAGTATTCTAGAATTGGTGAATTTATGGTTTGGACTGAATGTTATTTATCTGAACATAATGTAACAGTTACTAGAATTCATCTCTTATAATTATTGTTGAAATTTACTTTAAAGCAACTGTTGATAACGTCTGCTACGCAGAAGAGTGTTATCTGTGCTGTTTGTCGACGACTTAAAACTTTCTGTTTGATAATAATTGTTTCTGTTTGAGCTCTAAACCTAGCTATTCCAGTGATTTGTCATACAGTGTTTTAACATAAAGTAGTTTTATTGTCATTAGGCCCAGTATATCTGTAATACGTTTTTAACCCAATATCGTTGCTTGAAGAAGACCATTAAAAAACACAAACGCAGCTAGTTTTAAATTATTACATAAATTGTTTGTTACTCGATACCCAGGCTGGGGTCAGAACGTCGTGATCTGTCTTGCCTACCGATGACTACATTGGCTTGAAATTACTCTGCTTATCAGACGACACGGATGGAGTGGGAGATTGCCCCCTAGTCAGCAGCAACTGGAGTTACTCGATACCGAGGCTGGGGTCAGTACAGGTCAAGTGATCTTTGTTTCCTACCAATCACTGCAATGGCTTACACTTACTCTAACTGCCGGACGAGACTGGTGGAACGGGAGACCGCTCCCCTGGTCTGCTGCAACCTCAGTTATTCGTTACCGAGGCTGGGGCCAGTACAGGTCTTGACTTGTGTTCTGTCTCGCCTACTGATGACTACAGTGGCTTGCTTGCACTTACTATGGATACCGGACGAGACTGATGGAGCGGGAGACCGCCTCCTGGTCAGCAGCAACTTCAGTTACTCGATACCGAGGCTGGGTTCAGTACAGGTCAAATGATCTCTCTTGCCTAAAGATGACTACAGTGGCTTGCCCTTACTATGGCTACCTGATGGGACTGGTGGAGTGGGAGACCGCCCCCTGGTCAGCAGCAACCGGAGTTACTCGATACCGAGGCTGGAGTCAGTACAGGACAAGTGATCTCTTGCCTACAGATGACTACAGGGGCTTGCGCTTACTATGGCTATCGGTCGAGACTGGTGGAGCGGGAGACCGCTCCCCTGCCCAGCAACAACCTCAGTTATTCGATACCGAGGCTGGAGTCAGTACAGGTCAAGTGATCACTCGTGCCTACAGATGACTACAGTGGCTTGCACTTACTATGGATACCGGACGAGACTGGTGGAACGGGAGGCCGCCCCCTGGCCAGCAACAACCTCAGTTACTCGATACCGAGGCTGGCTGGGGTCAGTACATGTCAAGTGATCTCTCTTGCCTACCGATGACTACATTGGCTTGCTGTTCCCAGGGTATTTAGTATAGAATAGAACCTTCGGTATAGAATATAACATAGAAAGTATAGAATAGTAGTATAGAACCTTCGGCATGTTATAAGGTGGTTTTAAACCCTATCCTACACTTCGATTGACCGCTTGCTTTTTGTAATTTTGTTCGACCTTTTCTATTTTAATTTATTTACTTAAGAATAAGAATAAATTTATTCCAACAAAAAATACACATTTACAAAATATTGTACATGGTTTGGAATTACTAGTCACTTACTTGCCTGTATGTTTTTTTTTTTTTTATATATATATAACGGTTACTATACAATTCCTTCATTATCACTTTTTATACCTTAGAATGAGATCCATGGTAGAGTCCAGCAATTCTGGAAGATCATTAGTTAGATTTGTTAAAGTAAGCCAGGATTAATAGTTTTATTCCTTATTTTATGATTCAAAGGTAGATTTGTCAGAAGAAGGAAATAGAGGTCATAGTTATATATGTTAATTAAGGTTCAGAGTTAAATTAGTCAGACTAACGTAATAATTAGATATGTTAAATTAAAGTTAAGACAGTAGTTACATTTTTAAGGCAGTATTATATTTCTAGTTCAAAAGCTATATAGTTGCAGATAGGTTTTTATCCCAAATCCGGTTATCGCAGGTTATGCTTGTTTGAATGCTTCCCTAGAAATTTAGTAATGTTTGTGTATAGGGATATAGCCTAGACGATATTGGTGGGTATCACGTCGCACTTATTTAAAGAATTATCAGGTATCTTATTCATGTTAAAAAGAAGGCTGGACGTATTAGTTTCAGCCTTGCTAACTTGTATCATATTTCATCAGCAGTAAATGTCTTCTATAGTACACATTCGTTCACTTGGCCTATTTCACTTACTAACCACGTGACTGATGGCTGGATAGGAACCTCTATAACGGGTTATAACGGTGGACGTCTGACTACCCTCACAGCCTATGCACACTGTTGTGATGTTCCCCACAAAAAATGTTGGGCGTCGCTGGAAGTGAAGGCAAATTATTCTCGATTGGAGTTAAAAAATCATAGTTTAAGTAAAAATGTAATAAGAATTATGCATGAAACTTCGTAATCACAAGAAAGTTTGTGTACGTTTTTTACATTACTTTGCCAGTTGGTTTAGCTAAGCCTCTTTCTTGAAGGTCTAGATGTATATGAGTAAAGACTTAAGAGCAAATGAAATATGAGTAAAGTCCCTGATAAGATAGATAAGAACTGCTAACCGCTTCCCAAAAGTTTGTATTTATTAGCTTACTTGAGGCTGTAAATTGTCTGCTCATCTGCATAATTACTTTAACAATATATGTTCTGTGTTTTGCTCTGGTTGTTGCTGTTTAATATCTTAATATGATTAATTTTTTAGGATATCTTTAAAACGATAGATTTTTGTGAAACTTTTTAGGTTATCGTAAAAGCTACATTTTTTACACTTTTTAGGATATCGTGAAATCTATACATTTGTTGACACTTTTTAGGATATCGTGAAAACTGTACATTTTTTGACACTTTTAGGATATCGTTAAAATTATACATTTTCGTGATATGTGAGAAAGAACTAACCTGTGACCTAAGTGATAAAATACTAGTATTACTTGATTAATAATTATTAGGTTTGTAACTGAACAGATTAAATAAAATACAAAGTACATAATTCAATTATAATTTTTAGGATATAAAGTAACAGCTAATTCTAATCTGATCATGTTCTTAATAGTTACCTTACGATAGTTTTAAGATAATGTAATAAATTGGGATTGTTATAAATTATAATAGATAGAGGCTACTCATCATGGTTAAGTTGATTCAAAAGTGAGAATGTAAATCAAACACCTCTTTACAGGCACATTGGTATATTATTTTGAATAAATAAATAATTAATGTTTTCGGGTCATTTTATGACTGTAACCTCATTCGCCTCAATCCTCTTGTCAGATATAGATGAGTCATCAAGTTCTACGAAAGGGAGTCATTGATTCATCATACAAAGGGATGGGAGGATGATGTCATCGTATTTTACTTCGAATCACAGTCAACAACGAGGGCGGCTTATAAGTGGGGGCCTGCAATGGTTTTGATTTACAATCGCATAAATTTGTAAATAATCTTATTAGCTTGTTATTAATAAATGAACATTTTTTGCTAACTATCTTAACAATGTAAGATGCATAATTTAAAAGAATACCAATTATACAGAGCTTTTTTTATAAAATTAATTTATTAAATTTGAATCGATCTTTTAAGTAATATGTATGTTTTAAAATACTTCATACATGCAATTCTTTCTTGCTGAAATTCCTTCCATAAGTTGGTAAGTGATTTGGAATGTTCTTCGTAATGCAATTAGTAAACATTTTTAATTGGCCAATTTAGTATTTCCCTCTTGTAATTTATAATTTTTCTTATACTTGGAATGATTTTGATTTACTTCATGTCGTCCGTGGTAATTGTAGATCGCATGGTCGGATCAATAATGTAGCCAATATTCTTTTGTCTGTTAAATACTGCGATGTCAACAAGAATGGTTGAACCATTCTCTTATGTAGCTCTTCATGAGATTCATAAAGCTTTGTTCAACAACTTACATAGCTGACTGCTAAATGGTCACATAATGCTCTACTACATATTTAACGGTGTATAGTAGAGCTTCAATTGAAGTAGCCCTATCCTTATATATAATACGTGAATCAGTTGTTGTCAACGCAACTTCTCCCTTACTTCATGACCAATTTAAACAGTTGAAGTGTCAAAAAATGCCTCTGTTCGTAGTTGTGCAATAAGGTCTTAATTCTTAAATAGTTTTACCCTTATGGATATGGGAACCCATCAAAGTACGTTTTTCGGTCATAAGAATAACACGGAGAGAGATTTAAATGATTCAAAAAGTAACAGCTGTTCAAATTGAAACAATATGATGTTTACGAAATTTTAACATGTGTTAGAATGTAAATAATCATTTTTCGTGTTGCTGGACTTTTATTTTAACTATTTTTCGTTTATATAAAGTAGGCAATTCAATTTATTGTTTATTAGATTGGATTAATTTTTGTATTATTATACAGGTTTTTGTAAAGTAAAGATACTTTTGAATTTGATGTTTATAATATTGAGAATGTTATATCTCTTTCTTAATCCTAGTAATAACAGATTTAAAGGGGTTTGTTTTTAATCAGGTTGGACGTCAAGTGCAATAAGTGAGATATCAGAAATAAAGTTATGTATTATGATATTTCTTAATAGAGCATGTCGTGCAGGTATGTCCGCTAGTAATTACATATTCCCTGCAGCGGTTTGCAATCTAAAACCGAACGATAAAATTAGAAAATAAATTATTATCCTTGGGTTCCTATCGATCGATGTTAGAGTTGTATACTGTAGGCCTATCCATCGATGTTCCTAAGTACACGTAATAAGATGACTAAACCTAGGAGTATTTAGTGAGTCGAATAGTTTAGAAGTCGAGCGCGCAGGTGTATAGTTCGAATAAAATAACTTTGGTACTGGCGGAACGGCCTCACGCCACTGGTCTGAAATGACAAAACTCTGAGCTTTAACTTGCTGTCAAATGTAAAATAAGTAAGCAATAATTTTCAAACTAATTGTATAGTGTACACCATTTTATTCTTCAAGGAAAAATTATGCTGGAGATTTTTCTAGAGCTAATTTGCTTTTTAAAGTGATATTTGTATTTAAAAACACGTTTTTATGAGTGAAATTGCGCGTGAGTCGTCTTTAACCTGTCACTGTTGAGAGAATAATAATAATAAAATAATGTCTTGTGGATGGATGACAGTTTGATTTATTGTGATTAGTTTGGTATAAGTCTCATTTAATAATTTTAACAGGTTAATGAGAAATTAATTTTTTTGTAAACCCTTGCAAACTCTGAAACGAAAAACGCTAGACAAAATTTCATTGAGCAAACATTAACTGTGTTATTTATGTATTACTAAAATAATACTGTGGTACTAATAAAACATGTGGAAAAATAATTAAGAGTTGATGAAGTAAACTCATAGTTCGTTTACATCGAGGCTGTGTCGGACGCGTAAGGTATACTCTGCTCAAGGGAAAGTGTAGACTGAATATTCAGCCCAAGCGTAAAACGAATTCCGATCGACGATATTTTCAGATAAGAAATGTTTCTCCAGTAATAAATAAGGTAAGTTAGTTGACTTTTGACTTTGAGGTGTGTTCGTGTTCATTTCTTTATCGATTTAACAGTGCTTACTATAGTATAACCACTAGTTTATTTTGATTACGGTTATTTAGTTTTAGTGATATTACAATTTTTTTATTTAGATATGACAATAATGCTATAAGATTCAGTGTATATATAATTATCAGTGTTTATTGCAATTCTAATATTTAGGCTCTTTCAAATTTTAGGTAATGTTCTATTGGTAATTGACAAGATTTGTTTGCAATGGAAGAGGCCAGAGCTGAGCCAGTGACTGTACATTGTGCGTGTGGTATCACCGCCGCCTTGTTGACAATCTAGTTTTGAAAACTCCTGAATCTTTCTTCCTAGTTCAAGAAAATTCTATTTAATACGAGAGTAAGATTTAAGTGTCACTTAAATAACACAATTAATTTAGGTTTAAACAGATTTTGTCTAGCGTTTGTCATTACCGAGTTTGCAAAGGTTTACAAAAAAATTAATTTCTCACTAACCTGTTTGAATTATTAAATGAGACTTATACCAAAATAATCACAATAAATCAAACTGTCATCCATCCACAAGACATTATTTTATTATTATTATTCTCGCAACAGTGACAGGTTAAAGACGACTCACGCGCAATTTCACTCATAAAAACGTGTTTTTAAATACAAATATCACTTTAAAAAGCAAATTAGCTCTAGAAAAACTCCAGCATAATTTTTCCTTAAAGAATGTAACATGGTGTACACTATACAATTAGTTTGAAAATTATTGCTTATTTATTTTACATTTGACAGCAAATTAAAGCTCCGAGTTTTGTCATTTCAGACCAGTGGCGCGAGGCCGTTCCGCCAGTACCAAAGTTATTTTATTCGAACTATAATTTACGGTATGCGATCCGCAGTTTACTCCTGGTTGCCGCAATCCGTGCAGTTTCACACTGATTCTTGCACTGCTGAAACTTGTTTGATCTGTTAATTGCCTTAATCCAAATGTTTACGTATGGTTAAAATCGGGATTTATCCTAAAACGATGAAATATCACATTCTAGAAACTTCTTATTATGTAATTTCTTATCTACGAAATACAACGATTAATTCGTAAGAATTCTTACAAAATCTCATAAAATTGCGTCATTAGAAATGATTGTTACCATATTGTGACATTCCGAGTGGCCTCTATCCTGGGAACCGGTGATGCGGAAGTAATGGATGGGTCGCTGACCACCTGCCCTGCTTGTTTACAACCTTTGGGGCACAATGGCTTACGCATGAACGCCCCTTTACCTCTTCAATAGACTTCTAGAATCTTCTGGGTTGACGAGCCAGCTCTGTCATGGAACTTCGGACGCAGGGGAATTCAAGAAGCTTCTAGATGGAGACCTGCAGGTGATATATACGGCCCGGATACCAGCGCTAGTCAGTCAGTCAGTCAGTCAGTCAGTCAGTGAGTCTAGAGCCTACAGCCCGGGTGTTTGCAGCGACAGTGAGCGTGAAGTGTCCGAGTATAGTGAAGTGGTCTACGGAGAAGTTACCGGTGAGTGGTTCGTTGTGGGGATCAACGAAGGAGCAGTGCGGTACTTGTGGACGACTTCTGAAGGGACACTGAAGAAACTGTGAGTGAACTGTTAGCATTGGACTGTAGGTAGTAGGGAATCTAGTAAAGTCACTTCGTAGTTAGTCATTGTAAATAATAGTAGAGAATCTAGGAAAGCCACTTTATAGAGCTATGAATTGTAATTAAAAGAAGGGAATTTAGTAAAGTCACTTTGCAATTAGTAGTTGTAATTATTGATGCCATCGAAGATTGTTATTATAAATTAGTTTAACTGTAACAGTAGGCCTAATAGTAAATTGTACTTTTCTCAATAGTTTAAAGTTAAGGAATTAATCCATTTAAATATAATAAGTTAATTTTATATATTCAATAAATTTAGTAATTGTTTAGTATATCGTGTTGCTTATTTGTAAAACCCACATAGTGATTAATTATTTATAAATTAGGACGTAAAAACGTCACACTGGTGTCAGAAGTGGGATAGATTTGTTAGAGCAACACGTTTAATATTTTTATTTATTGATAGTTATTGTTAAGCTGATTATTGAATTCATTTACTGTAATTCTATATTGTTCAGACGTAGTTTTACAAAATAACGATGGCATCTAGTGGAGTTAAGTTAGTAGACTTAAAAGTGGCTGATTTAAAGCGGGAGTTAGAAGAAAGGGACTTAGATCATACTGGAACAAAATCAGTTTTAGTAAGTAGACTTAAGCAGGCAATGCTAAAAGCAGGGGATGATCCAGAAACATTCCTTTTTGAAACTGAAGCTAGTTCACTTAAGTCTATTACCAGAAATGTCGAGAAATTACAAAATGACTTAAAAGGAAATGCAGAGGAATTACATAAATTACATAGTGACTTAAAAGAAGTGAAAGATGACTTAACCGAAAAACTAAATAGTAATTGTAAAACCTTGAAGGAAGAGTTAGCTACAGAATTTAATTATAAAATTTGCAAAGTTGAAGACGAATTTAAAAAACAATTAGATGACAGTTCAAACGAATTTAAAAAACAATTAGATGACTGTTCGAAGCAATTAGGTGATAGGATTAGGGTTTTAGAAGAAATGGTTCAGGGGAGGAAGGAGTCAATAACCTGCAACGAACCACCTGGGGTCTCAGGAAGTGGACAGCAACCGCTCCGCCTGGAACCTCGGCCCAGTGTGTGTCCACCCGTAAATAACGCAAGTTTGCCAACCTTCGACGGAAAGATGTCCTGGGAAGATTTTATTACTTTGTTTGAGACTGCCGCTGCTGTCTACAATTGGCCATCATCAGCGAAGGCGTCCATGTTGTGCCTTTCACTTCGTGGAGAAGCTCTGAGCGTACTGCAAACCGTTCCACCTGCTGAGCGACAGAATTACGAAGATTTGATTAGGCGGTTGGAAATGCGGTTCGGACATAAACATATGGAACTGGTCTACAGATCTCAGCTCAGGAGTCGTCACCAGAAGTCCAATGAGAGTCTTCAAGAATTCGAAGCTGACATCGCACGATTAGTGAGGGGCGCTTATCCCACAGTGGACGAAGCTGTCTACGAGAGCCTATCCATTGAAAGGTTCCTCGATGGGCTGCGGGATGCTGAGACGCAGCAGGCTGTAAAGTTGGCCCGGCCTAACACTTTAAACGAGGCCCTGACGCAAGCCTTAGAGTTTGAGGCCGTAAAGCAATCCGTCCGGGGCCAGGCACGTCTGCGAGGAGTCCACGCAGAGGAAGAAGAACCTATGAAGATAGAAGACATCGTAAGAAAAGTGCTTGATGCCCTGAGGGACCGGAAGAAGGAGATTCACTGTTGGGGGTGTGGAGAGTTAGGCCATTACCGAAGTAAATGCCCGAGTAAAGCCTCTCGGGGGCAGAGGCAGGGAAAACTAAACAGGGTTGATGGGAAGGGGCAACTGTCAACCCAGCGTCTTCAAGAATACAACTTCACCTCTGAACACCGACGAGGGAGAAACCATTCCAATGCCGACGCCCTGTCTCGCCGACCTTGCCCAGAGGGTTGTAAGCACTGCTCCAAGGTAGAAGAAAGGAATCCGTCCGTGGAAGTGCGTTGTGTCTCTTTGGAGCCAGCTAGTGGATGGGAGCCGGAGGACCTCCGTAAAGAACAGCTTGAGGATAGTGAGGTTGGACCACTGCTGCGGGAGAAGGAATCGGGGGCTCGTCCTAGCTGGGAAGACATTGCAGCTATGAACCATGTGTATAAGAGCTACTGGGCACAGTGGGACTCAATGAAGGTTAAGAACGGAGTGCTTATAAGAATCTGGGAGGCCCCTAATGGTAGGAAGCAGATTGAACAGATTGTGCTCCCCAGAAGTAAAAGAAAGGAAGTGCTGGAGGAGATCCACAATGGAGCATCTGGTGGGCACTTAGGTGTCAACAGAACGGTGGACAAGCTACGTCAGCGGTTCTACTGGTTGAACTTGAGGGCTGATGTAGAGAAGTGGTGCCGCCAATGTGATATCTGTACTGGAAGCCGAGGGCCACAAACAAGTAGTCGAGGCAGAATGCAACAGTACAACGTTGGGGCACCCTTCGAGAGGATCGCCATCGACATCGCCGGTCCATTTCCCATGTCAGATGCAGGAAATAAATATCTCCTGGTGGTCATGGACTACTTTACGAAATGGCCAGAAGTATACGCCATACCAAATCAAGAAGCCGCAACAGTGGCTGGGTGCTTGGTGAACGAATTCATCTGTCGGTATGGAGTGCCACGTGAGCTGCACAGCGACCAAGGGACGAACTTCGGATCCTTGTTGATGAAGGAGGTGCTTCAGCGTCTCGGAGTGCACAAGACACGGACCACTGCGCTTCATCCGCAATCTGATGGGATGGTCGAGAGATACATAAAGACACTCGTGGGACACCTCAGGAAAGTTGTGTCCACCAATCAGCGGGATTGGGATCGGAAGGTGCCCATTTTCCTCCTGGCGTACAGATCTTCGGTCCACGATACTACGGGTTTCACCCCAGCGAGGATGATCTTCGGAAGAGAGCTGCGGCTGCCTAGTGACCTCATGTTCGGCCTGCCACCTGACGCAAAGCAGCCCGCAACGGACTACGCCTGCGAGCTCGTCGACCACCTACACGACACTCACGAGTTCGCTCGTCATCACCTAAAAATGGCCAGTGACAAAATGAAAGCTCGCTACGACCGGCAAGCCAATTCCACTGGATTCCAAGTTAACGACCTGGTGTGGCTCTACAGTCCCATCCGGAAGAAGGGGAGATGCCCGAAATTTCAACAGGATTGGCAAGGACCTTATCGGGTAGTGACACGAATCAACGATGTGGTCTACAGGATTCAAAGACACCCAAGAGGCAAGACCTTGATCGCCTAGCACCGTACCATGGAGCGGAAGCTGATCGGGACGATCAGCCTTAAGGAGGGGGCAGTGTGACATTCCGAGTGGCCTCTATCCTGGGAACCGGTGATGCGGAAGTAATGGATGGGTCGCTGACCACCTGCCCTGCTTGTTTACAACCTTTGGGGCACAATGGCTTACGCATGAACGCCCCTTTACCTCTTCAATAGACTTCTAGAATCTTCTGGGTTGACGAGCCAGCTCTGTCATGGAACTTCGGACGCAGGGGAATTCAAGAAGCTTCTAGATGGAGACCTGCAGGTGATATATACGGCCCGGATACCAGCGCTAGTCAGTCAGTCAGTCAGTCAGTCAGTGAGTCTAGAGCCTACAGCCCGGGTGTTTGCAGCGACAGTGAGCGTGAAGTGTCCGAGTATAGTGAAGTGGTCTACGGAGAAGTTACCGGTGAGTGGTTCGTTGTGGGGATCAACGAAGGAGCAGTGCGGTACTTGTGGACGACTTCTGAAGGGACACTGAAGAAACTGTGAGTGAACTGTTAGCATTGGACTGTAGGTAGTAGGGAATCTAGTAAAGTCACTTCGTAGTTAGTCATTGTAAATAATAGTAGAGAATCTAGGAAAGCCACTTTATAGAGCTAGGAATTGTAATTAAAAGAAGGGAATTTAGTAAAGTCACTTTGCAATTAGTAGTTGTAATTATTGATGCCATCGAAGATTGTTATTATAAATTAGTTTAACTGTAACAGTAGGCCTAATAGTAAATTGTACTTTTCTCAATAGTTTAAAGTTAAGGAATTAATCCATTTAAATATAATAAGTTAATTTTATATATTCAATAAATTTAGTAATTGTTTAGTATATCGTGTTGCTTATTTGTAAAACCCACATAGTGATTAATTATTTATAAATTAGGACGTAAAAACGTCACAATATGTAATGTACGTGCTATGTGAGTATGGGTTTTGTGAGTAGGGTGATTGTAGCCCACTAACTATCGTATTTTAACTTCTTGACTGGTTACGTCGTAAGTGTGGGACCCATCCACTCACCTGTACATGTACAGTACAGTGTTAAACGTTCCTGGTTAAACGTACAGTGATTGACTGAGTCATGTTAGTCAATCGATGTCACTTGAAATGATTGTTGCCATAGTTTCACGCTCCTGGCAATCATGTCAGCCAGTCGATGTCACTAGAAATGTTTGTTGTCTTAGTTTCATGTTCCTGGCAGTAATTTCGGCAATCATGTCAGTCATTCTATGTCACTTGAAATGTTTGTTGTCGTAGTTTCACCCTACTGGCAGTCATGTCAATCAGTCGATGTCACTTGACATTTTTGTTGCCATAGGTTTCACGTTCCTGGCAGTCATGTCCGTCAGTTATTGGCCTGACGCAAGACAGTTGGCATATGATGTGAGGGCTACTCTGTTGTAGCAGCGATAACCCATCCCTGACCCCTGGTGACCAAACACTTATCTCTTATCACTGGCCTTGTTTCCTCCTCGGCCCTCGCATTCCACTGCAACATCTGCAGTATTTCAACCAACAGAATTTCAAGGAGTGTTAGGTCTCTATTTAATTATGTTCTTGTTTAACCCAGCGGTAGTCGTTTTTACCTCTGTAATTGGAGCGAACAGAAAAAAAATGTACGATTAGACTGCTGTTTCATTTGGTAATTTCAGTGTTTTTATACAGTTCTATTATAACACACAACATCTTAAATGTTTTTCATTACGCAGTGCGTACCATTCAATATTATGTTTCCCTTAAACAAAATAAATAAAATAAAAACACATACCGTACGTTATATGGGAACTGGTAAAATATATGACATTTATTTAAAATGTAGCAATATGTTGAATGTCAATAAAGGCAGAACATATATGTAGATTACAAATAATAAATTCTTTGAATTTTCATCCAAGTTAGATATACCGTATACGAAATGTAGGTACAGTATATATACATGTCCTAATAAGAATCGAGAAATTAATTGCTTGCATCCATTAGCTCCTAGTAGTCTCATGTGATATGTTAAGAGGTGTGAAGAAGAAACATTTCCTCAGCTCTTTGTTTCTAATAGTATCAAAGGAGTGTCAGTACGTATTATAGTGGCAATATCAGGTGGGTGGTTGGTCAAGGATGTCGCAGGAACGCAGATCAGATGTTGGCAGCCAGTGACAGGGCGCCCACCAGTCGAGGACATGTCGTCCGGCGTCCGGTTAATGACAGAACAATGTCGGTAAGTCGACGGACGTTTCCTGTCTGTACCATCGACCTAGGAGTGGCAGGGCGCCACCTGTCACGGGGTGGTTTGTACGAAATACTCAAGGTCTTGCCGAGGTTATCTTGCGTTTCTTCGAAAATTTCTCAACATTCTCCGTTCCATAGGAAACGTGCAGTACAGAGAAAAAAGAAACATACGTCGCTTTCCTTGTTGTCGCAGCGAATGCTTCAGTGGCAGTTACCGCTAATGTAGGCCTATACCTTTATCAATTTGCAGTAATAATTACTACGTTTATCCCGGTGGATTTGTTGGGGAATAAGGGGAGAGACTGGCAACGGTGCTACCATATACACGGCAAACTGGACAAACTCGACACCCCCACTCTCTGTGACACCCCAAGTGTTTAACTTTCCAACTATTCAGCGCACTGCTGGATGCGACCGCGGTATATAGAATACATATATACATACGGTATCTGTTCTACAGGGTGTTCTAAAATTGTGGGGAAATATTTTGGGATATGGTATAACAAGTAAAAATAAACAAAAAAGTTCCTCTAACACGATGGTCTATCTCGCTTCGTTTAGCGTCTGTCTGTCTGTTTGTGTTTTTTATAAAAAAAAGCATAACTCAAAGACGGTTTGAGCTACAGCATTCTAATTTTACATAGTTGTATGTCTCATTAAAACCTAAATTTATGCTAAAATAAAAAAAAATATCACCAATATTTTCAAAATGGCAGCCTTTTTAATATTTTAAAGCAAAATGTCATGGAAACTGACTAGAGGATAAAAAACTATGAAGAAACATAAAAAATAGCTCATGAAAAGACAAACATTTTAATAACTTATTTGTTACAAACGGTTCATAAATAATGCAATTAATACATTTTTTCTACACACATTTGTGTATTTTCAAAATACATCAGTTAAGAACAAATAAAAATAGCCTCAATTGTTTTAATAAATATTTCATATGTCGTGATATAACATTATTAGCTAAAACTTAGAGTAGGTGTTCAATGTTCCTTCCATTTTCCTGAACACAGCACTCAATCCGTTTTAACATGGAGCCCCCTTACACGTTCAAAAATGCCTGGATTGGCTCTCACTTGCTGAAAACCTTCTCTTATCCTATCGCTCAACTCTTCCACAGTGTTTACTGGTCTGGCATAAACAATACTCTTCAAGTGTCCCCATAGGTGAAAATCCAAAGGGTTTAAATCAGGTGACCGTGGAGGCCAAGCAACAGGACCACCACGTCCAATCCACTGTTCACCGAATGTATTGTTCAAGTGTCTCCTTACATTTAATGAGAAATGTGCTGGCGCACCATCGTGCATAAACCACAGTATTTCTCGCTGTTCCAAATGAGTATTATCTAATAGTTCAGGTAATGTATTTACAAGAAAATCTAAATATGATTGTCCATTAAGTCGGCCGGGCAAAAAGACGGGCCCAAATAGCTTGTCTTTAAAGATGCCTCCCCATACATTCAAAGAAAACCTGTGTTGGTTATCTGAAGATTGAAAAGCGTGTGGGTTTTCTTCCGCCCAGACGTGTCTGTTGTGAAAATTATTAATCCCATTTCTAGTAAATGAAGCCTCATCTGTAAAAAGAATGTTACTAATAAACAAAGGATTTTCAGCTTGCTGATTACTAATCCATCTACATAGATTTGTTCTCGCTTCAAAATCACACGGTAAGAGAGCTTGAACTCGCTGCAAGTGGTAAGGGTATAAAAGTTGGTCATTTAATATTCGCCATACCAAAGCGTGAGTATGAATTCCATGTTATTGAGCAATTCTTCTACATGACGACTGTGGATTTTCCTCTACATTTTCTAATACCATCTCTTCAACTTCTGGAGTGCGCACAGACATAGGACGTCCACTTGGACGATTAATTGGTTTGAAGTTACCATGCTCAGACAGACGTTGGTGGATTTTTGAAAACAACTTTCGTTCAGGATGCCTTCTGTTCGGATATGTTTCAGCATTAAGTTGACTTGCCCTAAGTGCTGATCCATTCGCTTTACCATAATTAAAATGCATATCTGCCATTTCACTATTTGAATACACAACTGCCATGTTCAAATATGTAAAGATTCGTTAAATATAATGAAGCAATGTTATTAAAAGAAATAAAGAGCATTGACATAACCCTTATTGTTTAATTGTTAAGATTAATAGCTTACTGTTAAGGTTAATAGCATCAGCTGATTTGTCTGACATTAACAGCTGTTTTACCAGTGAGTAAAAATGTCTTTGATTAAAGGCTGCACATTAATAGTAAAACATGGTTATAGAAAAAATGTATTAATTGCATTATTTATGAACCGTTTTTAACAAATAAGGTATTAAAATGTTTGTCTTTTCATGAGCTATTTTTTATGTTTCTTCATAGTTTTTTATCCTCTAGTCAGTTTCCATGACATTTTGCTTTAAAATATTAAAAAGGCTGCCATTTTGAAAATATTGGTGATATTTTTTTTATTTTAGCATAAATTTAGGTTTTAATGAGACATACAACTATGTAAAATTAGAATGCTGTAGCTCAAACCATCTTTGAGTTATGCTTTTTTTATAAAAAACACAAACAGACAGACAGACGCTAAACGAAGCGAGATAGACCATCGTGTTAGAGGAACTTTTTTGTTTATTTTTACTTGTTATACCATATCCCAAAATATTTCCCCACAATTTTAGAACACCCTGTATATACAGTGGGTGTGATTTCTTTCTACGCTGTACATGCAGTTCGATTGTTTGGAGACTTTGTTTTCTGACTGTGTAATTTTGGAAAAGGCCAAATCCATATTTTTGTACGAAATCTGACATCCTCCATAATAGCAGGCATCTTAAACGTCTGTTATTTTTACAATGCCTTAACTAACCTAAATAGTTGCACAACCTTCCAAACACGCATATTAATTTTTGACCAGTAAGTTACTATGAGAGTCGGCACAAGCTAACTAGGAAGTTCGTGTCTTATTAATACCTTTAGTCGTGACATTATTTTCAAGGAAACAACCTGTCCGCTGAAATATACACAGTCAAACGTATTCATGTAAAGTCCGAGTGGTTTATTAATTATAAATCATAGTAAATATGTAAATGGTAAGGAGGATGTAGTGTATGCTATAAAGGGCATTTGGTTTACATGCCAATATGTAAAATATTTCATAAAAACTTCGAGAAAACTTAGTTTAAATTTTTTTTTTTATTTTTAGAAGCTCTTTTATTTCAATATAGTACATGTTATAATATAATGATACGAATTTAATTTTTTTTTATTAAAACTATTTTCAATTAACATGGCCATACAGGTCTGTGCGTAGTGAACTTTATTCAACGCGTGAAGTACCGACCGTGTAACCTCTCCTCTCTGTGATGAGTTACATTAATTTAAGTTTCTTGTTAATTTGATAAAAATTATTCAAATTAATTTATTTATCTTATCTCAGGGTCATTTTTATGGGTAAATCGGTGAGGCTGTAAATTACAATGAAAAAGACTCTTGTTTGAAAAAGCTAATTTACTACATTCTTTTTTCTTTGAATAGATATATGAAGTTAAATCTTACAAAATTGAAAGTTATTTATTTAAAAACTGATCTCTAAAACATAGTTAAATTTAGTTATAACTAAAACTTATCTTTATATTTTTCTTCTTGTGATGCTGGAACTCCACGTGTTCTTGAGTTGATTCAAACTGCAATCACCTTTTACAAACTGGTCATCGTACACCTATCTAGATCATTGCGAGTAAAGAATTTTGATTTACTGTTTGATAAATGTTTTTGAAGTTATACTTCTTTGCGCCCGTTAGACACTTTGGGATGGGATGTTGGTCGAGAAACCGCGTCACGCTGAAAAGTAAGAACAAATTTTTAAGAACTATCGATTAATCGATTGTTAATCGAAGAAATTTAATCGAAGAAATTACTGATAATGATAATATAGGTGTATAATATAATAATGAAGTCACGTATAATATATTGAAGATAAATATATTGAATAATATTGAAAAATGTCTTATATTTCATTTATATATCCTGTCTGTTTGTGTGCGTGAGTGGGTGTATGAGAATGGCCAAAGAAGTATAACTTCCACCGTGTGGTCCGACGCACACCCAATTTTTTTTTATATATATTATTCAGTTTTAAATTCACGCGGACACCCGCGATAACAGTGGAGCTGATCTTCCTCCATGAGTCTAGGTTGAAGACCTGACTTAAAATGAACGATGCTGGGTGGGTTAGCGTGGGTTACCAGTACGTTACAAGCGTTAAATTTTGGGTTAGAGGCTTAACTTCCGCCCATGCAATGTGATTTTGCCCTGGTTGGTGGTGCCCCCCAGCGATCCTTCCGTGAACCAATAACGTCTCCCACGTATATTGCACTCGACCATCGTATCGTGTCACCCTGACACCCCTTTGGATTGTTAAATTGACTCGTCCCAGACGACAAGACTGCACAGGTCTGTCTTATCTGTCTCGAGAACAATGCGTAGGAATGTTGTTTACGTCTTAGAGGACTGCCATGGAATAAATATGCCTGCCCACTTTTCTATACTTGCTGGTTATTAATTTACAATGAATTCCGAATATTATTTGAATGTTCGGTGATTATTTTAATTAAATGTATGTATTTCTTCATTACAATAATTTATTGTTTATTTAATTTAATTAATTTATTCGTCAATTTGGTGGACCTGTTACAACCGTTAGCTCAGTAGGGAATTCGAACCTTGGACCACACTTTCCACAGTCTGAAACCCTACCTACTTATCCACTACGCTGGTATTTTAACTACTTACATATTAACTATAAAAATATACTTAATTTGTACATTCTTAGATAATTACAATTGCATTTAAATGAAGGTACAATTTAGGGATAATACAGGTTTAAACAATCTTCTTAGCTTATCTTCATGGCGCCTCTACCGTTGTGATTTGATGTCCTCAGGTTGGATACTAAATAGTTTGGATCCTACATACGATGGCCTATCTTCATACATTGCCGTTATGTGCCGATAAGGCAAAAACTGCAGCCCGACGGGTCCTTACCTGTTGTCAAGTGTTTGTTGTATGCATACATTATTCTTGGAAGTATGTATAGAGACATTACAGTGATAAGGTGCAGCTCAATAAAGTCGTATCTACAAGATTCTTAAAGTTATTTATTTAAAATTAAACACATGACTTGCACACTCGGAATACTGCAGTTAGAATGTATTAAAGGTCTTGCTATCTCAGATAACTGTATTGTATTTGCAATATGCAGTCATAATTAAAGATCTATTAAAAGTTAAATATTATTATGTTTAATCGTGTTAAGAAAAACGTTGCTTAGAGAATTTACTTTTAGAAACGTGTTATTATTAAACCCCCTTTTTATGTTATAGTTACTGTTATAAGCAGTTATTTTTTAAGCAATATGTGTTTATTTGGTTGTATTCTGGCCAGGGTCCGAAATAATTAGGCGTCCCCACTTTATAGCTACTATACTGCAAGTGTGTACACGTGTGGCATTGACATTAAGTGTTCTTATAATAGCGAATAGCAAATTACCTTTTTATGTGGTAACTTGCAAAGCAAGATTTATATTGTCAATACGTCAATCCCCCCGCCTGCACTCCACTTTATGGAAATTTTCCAATAAAGTTTTTCACTGCCTCGACTGCCCGCAACGTGCCCGGGATATTGATTTAGGGTGTCATCCCAAATACGCCTGGACGAAGATTTGTCAACGTTTTGTTCATGTTTGTGAAAATTGCTTTCTAAATTAAATGTGTCTTGCTGGTGTTATTTAAAATTTGATTTTCTTCTCATAATATGAACAAGTATCACAATTCACAAACATGGGTTTTAAATTTATTGTTTTTTTTATTTACTTTTTTAATTTGAACACAAAAATTGTGGTTTTTTTTCAAAAAAATTTGTGCAAAGAGCACAAAAACCATTTGAATCAAGGAATGACACTTTTGTTACAATCAATCAAGTTGAAAACGTACCTTAGCGAATAGTTCTGAACGAGAAGACAATTTTCTTTTACTTAATTAAATGCGATTTGTAAAAGTAACTCGCGCTTTCTGATTTCGATTACACTATGAAATGTTCCCCGATTTGGAAGGTTTTAAAGTTATTTTACTCGTTTTAGTAAATAAACAGTTTTTTGGCCAATTGATTTTAAATTGTCTCTACATTCGCAAAATACATATAAATAAAACGTTATGTTTAGCTATCAAATAAATTTAGATACCCTGTTCGTTGAGTAGACATCTTTATCTATTCCGCAAATTGCGCAAGTATGCTATATTATAGTAAAACGGAGCATGTGCGAATTTGAGCAAGACATAGATACCGTCATGGAAAAATCCTCCTTTTTTACGTAGATTGTGACATTTTTTGAACCTGATTATAATTATGCTACAGGCTTCCTCTAGTTCCTTAAGTTTCCCTCCGCGTAAAACATAGTTTTCTAATTTAACGATTCGGTCCGTAATAATAACCGTATCGTAACACGTGAAGTGTCATTTGATGGGGGAAGACCTTTTCAAGTGGTCCATAAGCTAGTTTTTGTACAAAATTGAGTCTTCTATTTACAGAAGACCCTATATGTGAAACTTAAAAGTGTAATTCTTGACGATTTTATATTTAAAAACTTAAAATATAAATGGTCCACTAGAATAGACGTAAAAAGCATTTAGCATTCACTACAACTAATTATAATAATAAACACGAAACGTAAAGTTGGAGTACAGAAGCATGTTTGGCCCGCTGAAATTGAAATAAACTTCGTGTTTTAATACCTCTCCATAAAGTGAGACAATCAGTTTTCACAGTTTGCAAAATTAGTAAAAAATCTCGCACTTTGCCAACATCGGAAATGCTTTACTAATACGCTTCATTGTGTTCTTGCTGATGATGCAGTTCTAGTATCAACAACTCGCACTCTACCAACATCAGAAATGTGTGCTTTACTAATACGCTTCATTGTGTTCTTGCTGATGATAAAGTTCTAGTATCAACAACTCGCACACTGCCAACATCGGAAATGTGTGCTTTACTGATACGCTTCATTGTGTTCTTGCTGATGATACAGTTCTAGTATCAACAACTCGCATTCTGCTAACATCGGAAATGTGTGCTTTACTAATACGCTTCATTGTGTACTTGCTGATGATAAAGTGCGAGTATCAACAACTCGCACTCTGCCAACAACGGAAACACAAATTATGAATTTTTGTTGAGTAAATAGAATACTAGGATAAGTTAGGTTAGGTTAGTAAATAATGCATTTTTCGGGCTGAAAAAATAATTTTACTGCTAAACCAATTATATATTCGTGTTCAGCATAAAAAACACGTGAATTGAAAACAAAATTCGTCGAAAAGTAACGATTTAAAAAAAATTAGTTTTTTCATTATTATATAAAAAAACTAGTTTTCTATTATTCGGTAAAAACCGAGTTTTACCGAATAATAGAACTCATATTTCACCACTTTTTCAATAAGAAATCATATTTTCAGAGGTGACAAGAAAGTGCATCATTACCGTGTTTTTTTTTTTTTTTTTTTTTTTTTTATATTGGTATCTGTCCATATATGTGTCTGTGTATATGCACTTCGTATTTAGCCTAAATCTCCAGACCATTTTCCCACTTTTTTTAAACGTTCGTTTTTTTTATATTATGGACAAAAACATACAAAAATGTAATTTTCTCAAAAACTGCTCTAACGATTTTCGTAAAATTTTTAGGAAAGATGTGAATGACAATAAAAAATATTTTGGTTACCACCCCACTAAGTTGGTGCTGGAGGCCGAAGGCCAAAAGCCACAACTCAAGTTGTTAAAGGTTGTTTTATAAAATTTGGCTATGTGATTAATTGAACAGCTGTTTTTGAAGATTATTTTTTTCATACTTTTATTTAAATAAAATAAGTGTTTCGTTTGTACATTCCTTAGAAATGTAATTAATTGAACATCTGTTTTTATATAGGTGTGATATTACATCTTTTAATTTTAATTACATTCTTTAACACGCTTTGTACATATTTAAAACCATCTGACATAAGAAAGGAAAAGGGAGAAGTTTGCGCCAGTTACCTGATATCATTTATTATTTCTGTTCTTAGTCATAAATGCTCAATTTTCAAACTCTTATGCATGAATTACAAACTTGTGTAGTTTTCTTTTATATTGTAGCAGGACTTTTTCCATCAATTACCGCTCATAAATATTTTAAACACGCTTTACATAAAACGTCGTGTTCAACAGCCAATGTAATCAGAACTTAATGAGCTTGACTTGTTATTTAGCATTGTTAGAGTTTTGTGACAGTTAGCCCAGGAGATAAGAAACAAACTGTTAAGTACAAGTTTTTCAATTAGCCTACATTAGAATTAATCCTCATACCTTTTTATCCTCTATGTAAAATAAATTTAGTATTACAAGTTATGTTAAATGTGACATAATGTAATGTTGGCAATATCAGGAGGGTTATTATTGTATTTTTTATTTTCAATCACAAAAAGAACATAAAAAAGTGTTTTGCAGTTATAAATTATACGTTTCATACTCATGGGATATAATTTAATGAACCCTTTTTTTGAAGGAATAATTAAAGGCATTGTATGTTAGAAAGTAAAATGTATTATTGCATTGTAATCTGCAACAAAAGAATTATAATTAATTGATCGAAGAGGTGTACAGTTCACTTGTGCTATAAGTAAATTGAGTTAATATCAGGTAAGTTTATAATTAAAGGGAAATAGTTTTAAAATAAGACTACACTTCGTAGTTTACTTCCGTATTGTGAAAATAATTAAATTTTGGCATTAGATAATTAAAATATTAAGGCATTGATTACCAGTACTTTATTTTAATTATCAGTTTTTTCCTTTTCTTACACTTTCAATAGAACATCCAACCAAGGGGAGATGCGTGCAAACATGTTTGTATAACGGAAGTGGTGACCAGGCAATCTCGACCGTCGTCAAGTGTTTGGGTGTGGAAGGGTAGTGTTGCCACTCCATTATGCCAAACTTTGCCTAAGAACGCTCTCACCTCACCTCACGAGATTTGTCGTTGTAACACTGGCTTTCACACTGAATTCACTGTGATACTTAGAATGATGCTTGCAAACATGTTTGTATAACGGAAGTGGTGACCAGGCAATCTCGACCGTCTTCAAGTGTTTGGGTGGGGAAGGGTAGTGTTGCCAATCCATTATACCAAACTTTGCCTAAGAACGCTCTTACCCCCACAAGATTTGTCGTCGTAGCCCTGGGTTTCACACTGTATTCACTCTAATACTTAGGGAAGATGCGTACAAAAATGTTTGTATTACGGAAGTGGTAACCAAGCAATCTCGACGGACGTGGTGTGTTTGGGTGGGGAGGGGTAGTGTTGCCACTCCATTATACCAAACTTTGCCTAAGGCCGCTCCCACCTCCCACGAGATTTGTCGTCGTAACACTGGGTTTCATACTGAATTCACTGGTTCACTAATTTGTCGCCAAAGGCTATTGTGTTTGTTGTACGTAGCAGTAGTATCCTACATATGTCTCTAGACTGCCAAGGTCGTGGGTTGTGGAAAGCGGCTACCGTGTGGAAGGTAAGAAGTCGCATCGGATTACATGCAGGTAGCACAATCCGGACCAAGATATCTCTCATCTACCTACAATGTCACAACAGGTAGATGCTGCATATTTATGAATCGAAAAAAATAGTAAGTTTCTATAAATAAGTAACAACACTTTTTATATAACTTTTTAATATGTTTTTTAGTTGATTAATCCTCGGTTAGAAATGAAGAGTTATGGAATACCGTGTGAATGACAAACTCATTTAAACATGCCATAAATTCAACGATTTTCATGTATTTCTTTGCTAGTTCAGAGATAGTGAGGAAATGTTCTTAATTCAAACTGTAAGCTCCTAGGCAACCAAATGTCGCAAATATGAACAACGTAAATTTTACATAATTGTTAAATCTTCAGTGTCTCTATAGGACAAACAACGTGTTATTCATTTAATTAAGTATTTGTTCTAGTACGATTTTTGTGCTTGGTGAACAGAGTTGCGAAGGTGTAGTACCAGTAACAAATTTGTTGTTAATACTGCCAGACCTAAGCTGCTTGAACGAAATTAGCAAACATCGTTAAAGCAAATTAGTTGTTCTCGCCGATTATTTTGGCGAGAAGTTGTGCAATTACTCACACATTTTCCCCCCCTTCTAGGTTTTTTAATACAGCCTTGTGAACCGTGAAACATTAAAAATAATACTGTATTTAATGTCTTTGTAATTGCAGGGCAGTAAGTTAGTGTTCAAGTAATATTATAGTAATACTTATCCGTTCCTTAAGTAATTCTTATCATCACAATAAGAAATCCGTGAACACGTTTAGTTTGAATGTTGGTTTTTTTAATAAAAGTATTAGGCTATCAGATTTGTTTGGATTTGTTAAAAATATGTTGGTTGACTTGATTTTAGCAGTGAATTTAAAAAAATGTTTAAATGTGCTGTGTATCTTTTTATTTTGTATAGTCATTAGTAGTTGCTGGCGTGGTGGCTCAGTGGCTAAGGCTTCGGACTGTGGAGAGTAAGGGCCAAAGTTCGCATGCCCACTGAGCCAACGGTCAGTACTTCACTCGTTGAGTAAAGTTAATGCTCAGAATTGCAAGCCCATGTGAACTGGCGAGTGAAGTTTTATTTTAAAAATAAAAAAATTTAGATGTTTTCCAAAGTTTAGTTGTTATATGTTCCTTTCTATAGCAGATTTTATGTGATACAAATCATTATGTTTCATGTTTTTACCGTGGACAGTTGTTATAATGGTAACAATATTGACCAGTACTATGACTAAGGGAATTTCCACACTGTCCTAGGTCACTGTGTGACTCACTTGAGTGACACACTTCCGGTCACTATCGCCATGTGAAGCTTGGAGTGTCTGCACTGTCCTAGGTCACTGTGTGACTCACTTGAGTGACACACATCCGGTCACTATCGTCATGTGAAGCTTGGAGTGTCTTTACTGTCCTAGGTCACTGTGTGACTCACTCGAGTGACACACTTCCGGTCACTATGGTCATGTGAAGCTTGGAGTTTCTATAATGTCCTATAAAAAAAAAATAGGTCACTTTGTGACTCACTCGAGTGACACACTTCCGGTCACTATGGTCATGTGAAGCTTGGAGTTTCTATACTGTCCTGTAAAAAAAAATAGGTCTCTGTGTGACTCACTCGAGTGACACACTTCCGTTCACTATGGTCATGTGAAGCTTGGAGTTTCTATACTGTCCTATAAAAAATAGGTCACTGTGTGTCTCACTCGAGTGACACACTTCCGATCACTATCGTCATGTGAAGCTTGGAGTTTCTGTACTGTCCTAGGTCACTGTGTGTCTCACTCGAGTGACACACTTCCGGTCACTATGATCATGTGAAGCTTGGCATTTCTATACTGTCCTATAAAAAAATAGGTCACTGTGTGACTCACTCGAGTGACTCACTTCCGGTCACTATCGTCATGTCAAGCTTGTTCATACAACGAATACTGATTAATCAACAGTAAACTACTATTGAAACTGTTTAATCTAATATAACTACAATTGTGGCATTGTAATAGCAAAGTCCACATAACATACAATTGGATTTGATTATATTTTCTTCGACTGTCCTTGGAAAAGATAATCAACCACATGTTCTCATTATGTTTTAGATTGCTATCCAGATATCATTAACTACTTGTTTTAAATGGCGTTTTACTCCATTAACTAGTTGACATGGTTTTTGCGTGAACGTATTTTTGTCGCAATCACTAAAATCTAACTATGGAACTATAAACGAAGTGCAATACAAAAATCTAGTACATCAACTCTCATTTTTAACAAAAATACGTAACTGTGTGAACCTTCTTTGATTGTTGAATAGTGTCATACTTTTTTTAAAAGTGTATTTTTTGAATCATCGGGAATTTCTTGGCAAGTCAGCATGATCTTCCAGTTGCTATCTGTTTTGGGAAGTCAGCATGGTCTTTCAATTGCTTTCTTTTTTGGGAAATCAGCATGGTCTTTCAATTGCTTTCTTTTTTGGGAAGTCAGCATGGCCTTTCAATTGCTCTCTGTTAAGTGTAAGAAAGGACCTAATGGTCCTAACTGCCTCACTAAATAAAACTTTTAATTTAATTTTATTTCTCTGTCTGGGGAAGTCAGCATGGCATTTCAATTGCTCTCAGTTTTTTTTAATTTAGATCCACTTTTATATGAAATACCTTTTCTTTAGATTTGCAATTAAGTTGGTGTAAATTCAGATTTTACTTTAAAAGTGGGTCCAGGTTTAAAAATTCATAATTTTCAAACGTGTATTTTTTTATTTTTAATGATTAAAAACATTGACTGTAAAGTCTGTATTTTGTCGCTCTATCCAAGTATATTTATTATGTGGCTTCTTTGCTAACTACCGAGGAAAGAAATAAAATTCAGTATAGAAAATTAAAAAAAAGTTTTAAATCTATAAAGTACAAAGTACTGTACTTATGTCTAAGTGTTTAAATGTTGATCTCGCAATCATTCAACACCTGCTCCTCCGATTGGATGAAGACCAGCTAATCCTCCTGAAAAGAACGCAATGTGCAGTCATTAACTATGTGATCTATAGTTTGAATTTCGGCTTCGCAATCATGCGACTGATCATTTGCTTTATCCAAGTACAAGTAGACACTATTGCACCATCTACTCTGATGGTGACTAAAGATGTTCTGAAGGCAAGATTGTACAAAGGACTAAAACGGTAGTGTTCCTTAAGGACGGCAGATTAGATAGAATTGGCATTAATTGTAAGTGAAA
>JAQJVL010007025.1:0-25870 GCA_035578905.1 Stictocephala bisonia | reverse complement strand
TAAACAATTTTTAATTTTAAGTTAATAATGTAAAATCATATTTAATTAGTTTAATAACAGTCGTCACAAGAACTTATTTATTTATTCTCAAGACGCCGATCGTCAAGACATGGGAGAATATGGATTTCAAATGAGCGAATGTATTCATTGTTACAAACTAAGGTCGACTAATAATACTAATTTAGTTACTATAACATTAATATAGCAATAACATTTTAGAATGAACGAGAACAACTATATAAGATTATATAGTTTACAATTATATAAGATTACAAACTTTATATAAAAACAGCTGTTGTTACTAGTAGTAAAATCATTTAAATTTTATTTCTCCTAAATTTTTATCAATTTTAGTGATTTTCTTCATGTTTATGCTTTTAATCATGTTTTATTTGTGTTTTTAAATGTTACTTACCTTATAGATCTGTTTGCTTTCTATTATTGATTTCTTGAAATTTAGTTTGACTAACATTTGTTCTGTTCTGAACTGTCAGGTTAGGATCGTGTCTATAAATAGTATAGTATAGATCGTGTCTATAAATTTGAGTATCGTCCAGAGTGCCAACCATTAAGTCAACAAAATGAGTTCTACATCAGTTAAAGTGTGTCCCGTATGTGTTAAGACTGTTTTGGACACCGATAAAGGAATCTGCTGTGATGGGCTGTGTATTCGTTGGTTCCATCGAGATTGCATGAAGATACCCAGGACTGAATATACAAAATTGACTGCAGATAATACTTTAAAGTGGTATTGTTAACGTGCTGATTGCAAATTGGAGGACTCCGCTTCGGAGCTGTCTAATAAATTGTCTTTCCTAAATAATAAAGTATCTGATCTTGCAACCAAAGACGAATTCAAGGAGATAACTGCTGGTATTTCAGACTTGAACAAAAAAGTTGACGTTTTGACGGCTAAACTCACTGAATTTGAAGCACGTCTAAATGCTGCTGAGAAGGGAATCTCAAAAATTGAATGTGAAATAAAAGAGCTCAAGGCGAATTCATCCGTCCCAAGAAATGAAGAGGAAGTATTTGCGGAGATGTCTGAACGGGCACGTAGACTCCGTAATGTAATTATGTACAACATTCCTGAAAGTAATAAAAACGGCCCGAAGACAAGAAAAGTCATGATCTTGGCTTGATATCTAAGATATACAATATTCTTAATCTGCAACTACCCAATAATTTTTCCTTCTTCAGACTAGGGAAGGCTGGAGGAAAGGATCGCCCAATCAAAGTTATGTTTCGTGATGGAGATGCAGCTAAAACACTTCTAAAGCGGTTCTCTTCCGAGACCTTGGGTTCTGCTGATGAAACCTTGTCTCAGGTATCTATTGGACGTGATAGGACTCAGAAAGAGAGGCAGTACTCAACAGTTCTGAGGAAGAAACTGGACGACCGGACTTAAGGCAGGAGAATTAAATGTAACCATTAAGTACCTCAATGGCATCCCTAAAATTGTGAAATCGGCTCCAAAAAACTGAGTAGCTCTCCTAGAAGATCCCAGATCAGCATCTATTACCAGAACGTCAATGGTCTGAGAACCAAAATGAACTAACTAAGACTTGCGTTATCTCAAACTGTTCATGATATTTTGGTGTTGACAGAAACTAATCTAACTCCGGATATTTCTGATGCTGAGCTTGGTCTTCTCAATCATGTAGTTTTTAGGATGCTGTTTTCTATTAAATTGCTTTTATTTTCAGTTAGCATGGTTAGTTAGTCTATATACTGTTATCATGTTCAATATTTATCGTTGTTATCTAGTCCGTAAGTCGTTGTGCTGTGTAGTTCTTACCATTGTTAATCTTCAATATCTATTTAGTACATGAAGTACAGTAAATCTTTTTCATGTTAGTCAGCCTTCCTGTTCATTGATCAGCAAATACTTAAATTTCAATTTTCACTTTGTGATAAACGTAGATGGTTCCTCATCTAACATGTGTTATATTGGCTAATTTTATTATCATTGTACATATAGTTTTTATGTTATTAATATTGTAAAATGGTTTGTACCGTAAATAATAAATAAATAAATAAACACTAAACTTGTGGTACTAATTCAAAACTTGAGATAAAAAAAGCACTCCTGTTAAACAAAATTACTCAACTGAAATTTAATGTAGTGGAAACAAAAAGGAGCAGGAATTACCGAGGTGAAGTGGAAAAGCCATTTAACACCCCGTGTTAATGATCGCCCGTATTACTTGGCTAGATTGGTTGGTCAGCGTCGCCTTTACAGTATGTATTATTGTATTAGGGATACATTTCTTCTAGTCACAATATAAATATTAAAAAATTATCGTATGTCATATAAGATATATTGTGTTTGTTTATCTGTAACAAATTTCAGAAGAACATTATTTTCAATATATTGGAAATAGTATTTGAACATTTTGTATTTCAGATAGCTTAGAAAATCTATCTTGTCCTGTTTCACGTTCATTATTTTGCACATATTATTAGCGTATCTTTATATTATGCAAACATATTTTGTTTATTTTTTCTCTGTACAGATATTGGTGAATGCGTACACCTGTGCACATTATCTAATTGCGTTCATCATAACCCATAATCATGACCGCAACATGAAGAACGCGGGGTTCAATCAAACTATTCCTAAATATATGTATTACGGTACAGCTGAAGTGATTTGACGAGAAACATATAACATCTGATTGATGACTGAAATTGAATCAGAAGCAAGATATTTCTAGGTTTATTTTTGTAAAGAAAGATGTAATATAAAGATTTCTCTGTTCTATAGTTCACTCACTATTTTCCATACTCACCCCCTCTGTTAACATAATTTATCCCCACCATTTACACACTTCACCTATACACATACTTATCACCTCTATTTATATAGTTCACTCACTCTGTTTACACATTTCAACCCCTCTAATTACGTCCTTCATCTTCCCTGTGTACATATCCCACCCCCTCTGCTTACAATATTTACCGCCGCCTTTAATCTCGAAAAATATATAGTGAATTAGCGTTCAAATATGCAAATTAGGAGAAGCATTGTAGAGTAAATTGGTTATGATCTGTTACATTGTTGACTGGAAGTTAGAACATGTTCAACACTAGTTTCTTCAAGTTAACTAAATGTATTTATCCGTGTTTGTAAATTGTATGTTGAACTACAGCTATTATTTGAACAACCCTTGAAGTACAGAAGTCAAGGGCTCAACTTTACAATACTCCAGTGGGCCCAATGATTCATGCCTGATAAGCGATCCTCTGAGTCATATTACTCGGAATACCATCTGGCCGCAGCTGTGGGTGGTTGGTTGGGGTTGGACAGTTGCTTCCAACAACTGTGTCTATTTTTTTAAGGTGAAATGAAAAAAAAAAGAAAAAACAGTGTCTTTACATAATCGTATATTTAATATTATACCATATCTTCTCATTATGAATTTATTTTCTTTCATAATTAGTAAGGATTTTTCTTCAAAATATGTACATTGTTCAATATATCTACCTGTGTTTTATGTACACTTAATAGTGTTTACTTAAATTGTAAATTCCATGTCATTATTATTCTTATAAGTTATTTTATTTCATTAATTCCAAATACCATATGAGTGGAAAATTAATTGATTTGTCATAGTCACTGAAAAATCACTATACAAATTGCCATTAAATTTTTGTAATAATCCCTTATATATAACGTTTGTTTATTATTAAATCATGATTGATAATATTTGTTTCATGTGTAGTTCAGTTATTATTAAAAAAGTAATTGTATAAGGAGAAACAGTTAATTTAAATAAACTTGCATGGTTAATTCAATTAAAAAAATTAGTTAAAAATAAAATATAACATTAAACATTTGTTAAATTTTAGCCCCACAAACTAAGAACACTTTAATTAATCAACTAAATGGTGAAGAATTTGAATAAGTTTCAAGAATATGTTGAATAAGTTATGGAAATATTTAGAAATATTTGTAGTCTATTCAAATGTGGTGATATTAACAGTAATTGACATTAATTAAGTTCTTGATGGATTGAGAGTCTACAAATACTATCGATTAAAAACCATTAATCACAGATATGTCTATATGACCACCATTGATTGCACTTCATTTGATTTATTATGTTTGCGTCAGCAACCTGTCTTCCGAAAACCCATTAGCACATCCTGATACTAACCTTACAAACAATAGTGATGTAACATGAATAAATCTTAGTAACTACATAAACAGAAGTAACTTTGATATTTGAATAGATATTTGATAGTTGTAATTTACTATAAAAATAACTAATATATATGATTATTTTGTTAAGAATAATATTTTAATATCAGAATTATGGTCTGCTTATTGCAGAATTATTCAAGATAGAATCTATTGAATCATGAGAGTAACAAATTTTAATGTCTGGATTAATATTTTTTACTTTAGTTTGTTTTTTAACAACTAAATAACAAAATATGATTTGCTGTCAGGTGCTTGATTTTTTTAAATTTATGGTTCTCGATATATGATAGTTTTTAGTATGTTTTACTCTCAGTTTCTAGCAACGTTGCTACCCACTCTCACGAAAACAACTTCCCTTCCGAAGGTGGGTGCCAAGATCCTGGTTCCAGGAAGACAAAGAACAGAAAGCACAAATTCCGGTGTTTATTTAAAAGAATTAATTTTGGTAGCATAAGAAAAACTAGGCTGTGGCCCTTTCGTACCGAGTAATAAATTCTTTTAGGCCAGACCAAAAATATAAAAATGATAAAAATATATAACAACAGATAAATTCAACAACTACTAACAGCATACAGGAATAAATATGGACATCAATAAACAGCAGCTGAAATACAACAATTAGCAAATGTATAAAAATATCAATAACTCCAAAAATAATAATACTACAATTTTAATTTATAAAAATTCAGCATACAGAATGGGTCCTCGGGAACTAAAACCAAGAGGTTAGCCAATTTGGAAAAATAACAAAAATAATACAAAAAGAAAGTTTAAGTTAAAAATCCCACCAAATTCTGCAGGCGAGACAGAGCGGCTCCTAATTTAAAATAGAAAAAAAAAAAAAAAAAAAAAAACACCTCTCAAGCACCCTACTTTTTGATAAAAAGACAAAATAGGTAGCAACAAAAATTGAATTAAAAACATAAAAATAGAATCTAAATGATATCACCTATTATGCATCTCTAATATACCCTTAAACACAAAATCCGCACAGTACAACAGCCCCACACTAAAAAACACACAAAAATATTCGTGTGGCACTTCAAATATATAAATTGTACCAGATGGAGGTTAAAAGGGCAAGAATAAAAAAAGAAGTGGGTTTCACCTGCGTGCAGAGGTCTTTGTCCTACAGGAATATTTGTCACGGTGGGGAAGGTAGGTAGCTGCCCCCTCTGGTCCTTTATATTTAAGATAAAAAGGCTTGTATGACTTTTAGAATCAGCAACGCCACATAACTTATTATGGTGGTTGTGAAATGTCATGAAGGCTCAGGACACACACACACACACACACACACACACACACACACACACACACACACACACACACACACACACACACACACACACACACACACACACACACACACACACACACACACACACACACACACACACACACACGCGCGCGCGCGCGCGCTCGTGAACATTTAATAAAAGAATATATTTCAGCCTTGTAAGATTGTCATCAATTATTATAGTTATATCAGACTATACAAATACCTTATAATAAAAACATTTTTGGAGTAGATTTTTTACAACCCTTTGTATAAAAAGTTTTATTGACTATCTGTTTGCCCGTTCCTGCTACACCTTCCCGGAAGTGAAATCTAAAACTTCCAAAGTTTCATGGAGATCCGATGAGTGGTTCAGTAATGCATAATGGACAACCATATATGTAACATTCGTTTACATGTCGTTATACATATGTAACTGCCAGAACTGTTCGTCTTACAAGATTAAAATTGATTTTTTTGTGGATACTTAAGGTTTGCTTACTGCTATTTACAAATAATATAAAACATAGATTTCTAATTCTTTTACAATGTGCCAATAATAAATGTATTATTTAAGTTTTTATTTATTATATATAAAACATATATGACACAGAGAATGTATTTTATTACTAATATTTCATAACATTTAATAGTAGATAATACAGTTTTTTCATATAAATCCCCTTCAGGGGTCCTTAAAAACAATTTATCTCTCACGTCTCTCGATTGATCTAATTTTTTAATAAACTTCTTAAAATATTATTTGTTAAAATAGCTCCAAATAATTTTATTGAGAAAAATAATCTGTGTTTGTGGGAGTACTGTTTACGATGGAAATGATACTGTAGCTCTATACCAAGAAACTATAAATAATCGTTTGAGTCTACAAACAACATCGTTGAAGGGAGGTTTTCACATGAACATTGAGCCAACATAAAAAAATTCTTGCCTCTAAAAAAATATTGAATTTGCTCATAACGAAATATTTACATAGCACTTCAGAAACTTACAATTATTATATAACTTCATACAAAGTAATTTTATTCCATCTCTTTTAATAATTTACGACTTGAATTATACATTTAAAATAACCGTGTTTTAAATATTTGCAGTGTTTTCAGTATTAGCGGGTTCCTCAGTGTTTGTATCTGAAGACTTCATCGCGTAAATTTTATATGCATTTCTAATTACTGTAAAATAGTATTACAGTTCTTTAAATATTTTTTAATAGCAAAATATTTATTAATAAATACTCATTATTACATTTAAAAAATGTATAGTCAAGTATACATCAAAAAGTTGTTGAATACAACAAAACGTGATTGTCTTGGTACGTGATGAATTAATTGTTCACTCTTTCTTCAAAGAAGTGACATTTATATAATATTACCAAGCCATTTTATAGCGAGACAAGTTAGAGAAATTACATTGGACATATTATTTGTATTTTTTTGTCAAAATATAAATAAATTTGCACATATTTTGTTTAGAACCAAATAATAGCTCAATCAAGGACATTACTAATTACCTATTATTGTTTACCTTAGATAAAAAGGGGTTTTTAAATTATTTGACTTTTTTAACACAATCTAAGTTGTCACTGCTATAAAATATTATTGCAATGTGTTACTCTACCCACACATGGGTTTAAAACATTTATCAGAAAGAGTAAACAATTTTGCTCATACAATTGAACCACTTTTCAATCGTAAATACTTTTTCTAATATTTTAATTTTTTGAAAAGATATAACTACACAACCATCTCAAGACCGATGTAGAATTTAATGAAAACGTGAGTATGTTTTAAAACAGTCACGCAAACCCAATCCAACCAGCCACAATCCTATATATTAAAGTAAATAAGTATACAATGTTATAATTTTATGCAAGACCTCTTTCATATTGCACTATTTGCCAAACAACTATATTTAGAAAAATAGTTTTACAATATAGGCGTTTGTTCATTTTTCAATACATCTCATTACGTATACTTTAGTCAAACTTCACGACCAGTAAACAAGAGAGTAAATGGACGCAAACAAAATATAAAAAATTAAGTCATTCTAGGTTACTGGATCATATTCTAACCACTTATTATTAGATACTTGAAGCTTGCATCCATGGACTCCGATGGAGTTCAGGACCAGGTCATAGCACCTATGTTACATTGGTCACTGGCAAAGAATACATTAATTGTACGTCTTTGGCACATAAACATAATATTAGTTTAGTTAATTTCTAAACTATCCACTTAATAGCAGCATTTAATTTCTTGTCTAATTTATTCACACGTTTTTAACTCTTGACTAAATTTATTATTTTTTTAGATAATTTTGATATTATACCCAGGTCCCAAGACAGTAATCTTGCATGCCAGTGGTGCAAGGTTTGTGCAATGATGTGTTTTCATACTGAATATTAAGTTCTGTAGTTAGAAGTTTTATAGTTGGAAAAAGAAGAAGAGGAAACACAAAAGAATCTGCTTCTTTGTTAATTTTATTTCACAGCCCTGAACAACATAGTAGTTATTCAATGTACATAGTAAACATTATAAATGAAATCAAAATAAATACCAATATACCAAACACAATTTTTTAATGTGAACTAAATTTATACATTATATATTACAATATTTTCATATTCATATTAATAAAAACTGTTCTAATTTATGTTTTTATCAACCATGTACATATTTATTTAAATCATACATATTATTGTACAATATTTTAAGTAGATATATACTTGCAATACTTATATATTGCAAAATACTCGCAAATTTTATATTTGAATATAATATTTGCAAGTATTATATTCAAATATAAAAAAAGTTTTTAATTTTATTATAAGAATCTAAAATTTTATAACTATGCATTATTAAATAATACATCTTATAAATCTTTTTAAAAATAATAGTGAACGATTTCCAGTATCTGTTGTTATGATTTCTAGTAAAATTTTCTAACAAACTATAAATTCCAGATGCTTGATACAGTATTCAATTAATCCCTTATGCACTTTGACACAGAAGGATCTTCAAAGGGAGATGGTGCTTACAATGGAATGAAGACCACTTAGCAAAGAGGCTACACCACACAGTTGATAATTAATAACTCTCCTGGGGACGGTAGGGGAGGGGAGAAGTGCTAGTTGTCAAAGACCACTATAGAGGGATAAATGCTGTTCCCTGGGGATCAAAGTTAAATGCCCCGTACAACAGATGTTGCAAATCATTTTTGATAATTATCCATCTTAAAATATACGGTGATATTTTAAAAAAATTAATTGAGTGTGTAAAATTTATAATTAGTATTATATTTTACTATCAAATGTACTAATGTAAAATATAACATTTGATGTAAGAAAAAAAACGTAATTACTGACTCCTCCTTAAGAGGTTTTATTAAGGTACTATAAAATAAGATACCTTTTCGACTTGCACTTCAAATGGAATTGCACTCAAGTAGGTTTTACTCGAGTTTTGAAGTTAAAATTTCATCTTCAAATCCATTTGGTTTAAGTTCAACTACGTTACGAGTCTTGCATTTTTAAACTAGAGGAACCCCCCTTACGTTCATGTGAAGGGGACAGCATAATTTATAGTATAATATTTAAAATTTAATTAATCATATTTTTATCAAAAACTAAAAACAGATTTCAAGACAAACAATAACACAGTTGTAATACAGAAATATAATTTTCTTAGTATTACATGACCAAAAATATAAGAAACCAGTTAATGATGCTAAATAACAATTATCAAATAATAAAAATATGAACTTGGTTTGCGACTCAACTTACCAAATGATACTCACAAAAAGTAACAGTTTTGTAAACGTTTATATAAATTATACACATTTTGTTGACATATAAAATAATAAATATAAATACAAACATAAAATACATATACAAAATTAATTTAAATCATACTTTAGTTTTATTTTAAATTATTAAAAAAAATGAATAATCTACATTTTAATTAATCTAAGATAAATTGTTTTCAAATTGAAGATTAAAAGGCAATAATGAATATATAATTTAATCTAAAATAATGTAGAAACTTTTATTTTATGAATTTAAATAAATTTATTAATAGGTAACTTCCGTCCTAGAAGTAAGTTTTAATGCATATACTTGGGTAGTATTCTACACATTGCCCCAGTTAATGAATGCTGTGTTTTATACTTTGTAGTTTCTTCAAAGCTTTAACAATCTTTTTATCCCTCGAACTGTGAACTGAGACTAGTATAAAAGTAGTTAAATTGTTTATATCTATTGACATTACTCACTTATGTATGAATTATAATACATAAAACATTATTATAATCAATATAGTTTCACGTAAAACCTTTTGTTCAATAAAAAAAAAAAAAAAAAAAAATTAACCTATATACGACATTACAATTGTCTTAATTTTATTGTATTCTAAAGTTGAATTGTACTTAAGTACTACTTTATATTTGACACGTGATATCACACGTGATCTAGTCTGTAGAGGGAGCCATAGGTCAAAGGACATCCGGTAGTTCATGTTACATCCGGTTGTGTGCATAATACGCATGATCGGTCGTCTGACCTTGAGCTATAGGTGGTTCTTCTTGTGATCAACAATTCCTTTGATCTTCTACCAATAGATAATCAACTGTAGGACATTGGACTTGGTTGTTTGATGCTTGTATTTGTCGTTTGGTATGGAAGTTTATCTACTATGCAATACAATAAATTATATTGGATCTCACAAATACATATAGTTTCTGGATTATAACAATTTAACTATCACCAGTGTCGGAGGAATCAGTTGACTGATATTATTTGGTATAGTACATATACTTTTAATAGGGAAACGTTTTAAGATTTGAAAATAATTATTTCAACTGTTGAGTTCAAAAAACTTGTTTTTTTATTTTGTATGCAAAAATATTACTTAATCTATATTTTATTAGATATAGTGGGTATTTAAGTAATAATGACATGATATGGGAATGTAAATCCTCTATCAATGGATCAGAATTTTAAATATCTAAATGGAGGCTTGAACAAGAAACTAAGCTAAGAATTTATTTAACAATATATTAAAAAAGTTAACACTTTGAAGTGAAATAAATAATTCATCTGAGCAGTATTTGTTATTATTTATTTAATAGTTGTTTAACAAACTTATTATGTCACTAAATCTATAAACAAAATACTTTTATTGTCATTTGACTCTAACTAGCAATGAAAAAGGTCAAATAACATGAAATTACTTTGCAAAAACTTAAATAATTTAATAGATATGATTATTTGTAAGGCGAAGTAACGAATATTTAGGCAACATTTATCTTATGATTATAAAAATTGATAGTCCCAAATTATTATGACAAACGTCAACCTTCAAAGTTTAATTGTATATGACCTTTTGGTATTGAACCCTCAGCTCTTGAAAATAAGTTCTTTTATGAACATTAATTTGTATGTATTTCAATTCTTGGTTGAATCGTTCAAGCAATTATAATTTTAAATTTAAAAGTAATCTAGGCTATGAAAAATAAAGTAATCTGGGTATAATAGTTTTAACTGTTCACTATCATAATTTAATATAGTTGTTGTATATTACTTGTTCCCTACTCTAAACCTAATTGTAAAAATAGTGTATACTTCACAGATCTCACACTCAGTACGGAATAATCAACAGTTATATTATATTTAAATCCTAGAACTTCAAGCGTCATAAAGGAAATAGCTGAGATAAATAGTTACAGCAGTGCCCACTAAATAGTTCTTCTTTTTCTAACCTTATTATGAATGTATTCATTCATTCATAACCTTATTATCCCACTGACCTTTTACTGTTTACTTTAAGTCTTTCTTTGTTACTTGTATAATCTACTTATCCAGAACATAACTGGTTGAAGTGGCATTGAGTTTCTGGTGGTACTGAAAGGACCATCAACCACCATTTATGTAAGAACAAATGGTGGTAGGGAATCTACAAGAAGTGATTTATTTGTAAGAATGTATTGTTGTATCAAATATGTAAAAAGATCTCCAGAACTCTGCAATCATCTGTATAGTTAGTTATAATTATGACTTATGACAGAAATGTGTTTAGAAAAAAATATCGCCTTGTGAATATGAGACTGACATTGTTTTTATCTAATCAAACGCTTCCAACAACTCTAAATAACGTGGCTAGAAGAAAATAACAAACCATAAATATTTCATCAGGTATTTACTTGGCATAATTTAGAGTTGTTTAATATGCAAGTGGTACAAAATAGGCATAACAAAATAATAATAACAATTTGTATATCAATCAACATTACTGCAGTGTGCTGATGTATTTAACAGGACATTCCAACATCCAATCTTCAGGATTACATTATTTTTTTAAACAGGTGGTCATATTCTTCTATGTTAGCCCAAACCTTTGTTTCTGCAGACGTGTTGGAGGCCTCAGCCAATACGTTAAGTTAACGTGTTTTATTTCACGTGGTGGCCCACTATTTCACGTGGAAGCACACTATTTCACGTGGTAGCACACTATTTTACGTGATAGCACACTATTTCACGTGGTAGCACACTATAGAACGTGGTAGCACACTATTTCACATGATAGCACACTATTTCACGTGGTAGCACACTATTTCACGTGGAAGCACACTATTTCACGTGGTAGCACACTATTTCACGTGGTGGTACACTATTTCACGTGGTAGCACACTATTTCACGTGGTGGTACACTATTTCATGTGGTAGCACACTATTTCACGTGGTAGCACACTATTTCACGTGGTGGTACACTATTTAACGTGGTAGGACACTATTTCACGTGGTGGTACACTATTTCACGTGGTGGTACACTATTTCACGTGGTGGTACACTATTTCACGTGGTAGCACACTATTTCACGCGGTGGTACACTATTTAACGTGGTAGCACACTATTTCACGGCTTCTATTTTCGGCAGCTCAAAACACAATTTGCCTTTAATCACTCCAGGTAAAGTGAAAATATTTAAAAAGATTTCAGAAGTATTAACATTATTTTTATTTATTCATAAGACACCGATCGTCAAGATATTTATACCCATGCTTACATTTATTACAATAACTGTTTCGTCTGTTGTAATAAATAAACGGCCAAATGGACGGTAAACAGTGTTTGAAGTTTGTGTTCTACCACAGTCCATGGCAATTTATTTTTGTTCTACCACAGTCCATGGCAATATATTTTTTATGTTCAAACGATTTTAAAACTCCTTAGACCTAAAATAAATATTTTTCTTTTAGTTCATTGATAAAGTTATTTAAAGGAAACTATCTAAGTGCATATATTATTTAAATATGAAATAACATATATTAGCCACATTGGTACAACATAAATATATTTCTACTACATTTGAAGTAATATAGAATATAAAATCTACCTGTTTTATAATATATCTTGATTATATCTGCAACTTTGTAACATAATTGTCACAATTAATGTCATATAAAAAGTAAAGCTATTTGTTCAAACAACACTTCTCCATTGTAGTAGCTATGAATTTGTATTACGTGATTTCAAGACCATGTAATGTCTGAGTTGGACTTAACCTGTGAACTAGTTTCAAGACCATGTAATGTCTGAGTTGGACTTAACCTGTGAACCAGTTTCAAGACCATGTAATGTCTGAGTTGGACTTAACCTGTGAACTAGTTTCAAGACCATGTAATGTCTGAGTTGGACTTAACCTGTGAACTAGTTTCAAGACCATGTAATGTCTGAGTTGGACTTAACCTGTGAACTAGTTTCAAGACCATGTAATGTCTGAGTTGGACTTAACCTGTGAACTAGTTTCAAGTTACTTTCGAACAATTTACTTCACGTTAGATCGTTTACAAAGTACTATAACAATACCGCATTTAAATATAAGGTAGTAATGTCTTCCAAATGTTTAGATGGCTTCATTATTTGCAAAAATAATGGAACACAGTTCAGTATAATAAAATAAAGTCAAATTATAAAATAGTACATTAATGTGTATCTTTTGTGGAATAAGGACGTTTGACAAAATAATTAGAAAATAAACTGTTAGTGCAGTATAAAAATATGAACGTTTTACGAATAAGACATATAAATAAAAACTATACTGATTCAGTGGAAAGATTAGACTAGTAAATAGTATTTTTGAATAATTTACAAAGATAATAATACGAACACAGTTTAGTAAGCTTTAAATAAAATTTTTTCCATTTTTATGTAGTTGATAACATTAAATTTTTTTTAATAATGGAGATACCGATCTCCTCTTATTCAGACAAAGTTAAGGGAGCGAACCAGTACATTAGAAGGTGAATGAATACTACTGATAAATTGTTCCAGTCCAGGCCAGACTCGAACCTGCGCTATCTCTAACCCAGGCTCAATGTCCTGACGCCTTAGACCGCTCGGCCATCAACTCGCCACTCGTTTAAAATGCAAGTTAGTTGTTCTTTATACTTACATATTTATCATAAATTATAAAATGTAAACCATTTAATAATCTATAATACTTATTATTATTGATAACTAAGTAAGTATCCAACCGGTTTAATGAAGGATTCAAGTTATTAAAGAGAGTATCTCATAAAGTAAGAACCAGTTCTGACTCTTAGAAAACTTGTTTCAATAACATTACTCAAAAGGGGTTTCATTTAAAAATATCCAATTAAAAGAAAGATTGTTTTCATGTGTTATAATTTTGTACTCATTATACCGATAGAGTGATCGTATCAATCGATTATATTAGCGAATAAGTATTTTCAACCTTTGGAACTGTTTACAGAATATAATCATGTGAAACTCTATTATGTAGAAGCCATTCGGTAGGTGAAAAAACGAGAATACAACAGTGAGTTTGTCAGTTTACAGAACTTTTACGTGATTGGGTAATTCAGAGGAAATATACTAAAGTGTATCCTTACAACTGTACATTGTATGTGTCAGCTTTGAGTGTAAGGCATGTGACATTCACACAATACACTTTGTTTCAAAACAACATTTAGGTTCGACTGCTGTTTTACAACGTCAATTATAGAATGTACTAGATGATAATTCGATTATAGATAATAGTTAGAGATTTTGAAATATCATTAGCTAAATATGTCATCTAGGCGCCAATTGATCACTCTGATTAGTTTGTTTCTAGATTTTACCACAACTGTCACAAGGAGTAGCAAAAAGACTGCCTCACTAACACATATACCATATGTTTCCCACCCCTCAAGTTACCCTAAGGTGGGAATAGTCCCAGAAGTTCTACAAAAGTACATAACTCCCTCATTCAATATTAGACAAAAAGACAAGTTTAGAAAAAAAAATAGTACTAAAGTTAAGGAATTATACTTAGCATGGTTCAAGGAGCGTAGGATGATTGTTATAAGACTAGTAAAACAAGCTTTTATAGATCACATAAGAAATACCGAGGAACAATTAAAAAGAGATCCAAAACGGTTTTGGCAATTCGTAAAATCTAAAAAGAATAATAATTATAATTTTTTGCCTGAATTCACATTAAATGGATTAAGTTACAAATGTAGTCAATCAATTGTCACAGCATTCGCTGACATTTTGGTTCGGTATACGAGAGTTCCGGACAAGTAGACGTGGCTGCAACTCTGCGTTCGCCTGTTTTGCCGGGAGTACAGTGTCTGTTCATGCCAACCATCACGCCTCTCCACGTGGAGTGGGTGATTAAAAAAACTACCACCCAAACAATCGTTTGGACCGAATCTCATTCCAAATTATGTATTAGAAGGTTGCTCTGAATTCCAATTGGAGCCCCTCTGTTATATTTTAAATCTCTGTTTACGTAAACCAAAATTTCCAAAATGTTGGAAAACAACAAAAATTACACCTATTTATAGAAAAATAATCGAATCAGATATATCTAATTATTGGCCTGTATCTATATTATGTATTCCAGCAAAAATATTTGAAATTATTCTTCATAGTAATATTTTTCCGCGCATGAAATCTTATTTTTCAGAAAAGCGATATGGTTTCCTTCTCGTTCAATTTCAACTAATCTTATACATTTTGTTAATTTTACTTCCTGTGTTTTAGACAGTAAAAACCAGGTTGAAGTTATTTATTTTGATTTTACTAAAGCTTTTGATACTATAAACCATCAACTGTTACTTACAAAACTTAATTAGTACGGCTTTTCTGATCAGTTAATTTATTTCGTTGGATCATTGCACAGTGATCGACAGCAGTACGTGTCCTACCGGGGATATAGGACTAATGTTTTTCTAGCTGGGTCTTGAGTTCCTCAGGGCAGTAATTTAGGCCCAGTACTTTTTAATTTATTTATAAATGAACTAGTTTTCAAATTAAAATCGAATGTTTTAATGTATGCTGATTATTTTAAAATATTCAATGTGATTAGGGATGTAATTAGTTGTCATGCAATTTAAAGTGAATTAGACCCATTAACTCGCTATTATCGAAAAATTGTCTTAATTTTAACATAAATAAATGTTGTGTTATGACTATTTTTAGAAAGAAAGATTCTATTCGATTTCCATACAGTATAAATAATAGTATACTGAATAGAGTTAAACAGTTTTGTGACTTAGGTGTTCTTATTTCAGAATAATTTAATGGACTAGTAGTAAAAAAGGTGTACAACACACTGGGGTTTATTTCAAGACTTGGAAAGCAATTTAGTAATATTGAAACATTAAAAACATTATTCATATCACCTGTACACTCTCGTTTGGATTGGTGCAAGTGCTGATTGGTTACCTTTAACTAAAATATACTCTCACATGATTGAACGAATTAAAAAAAGAGTTTTTGCAATTATTGTATTATAGATTATTTGGCCCTTTAAATAATCCAATTTGGTTTGTTAGATATGAAGAAATGTTGAATATTTTTGGTTTTGATCGACTTTCTAAAAGGCGCTAAGTTTCTCAGCTTTGTTTCTTATATGCTGTTGTTACGGGTATAGTAGATAACTCTACAACTTTGAGAGCGGTCAGTTGTTACGTTCCAACGTACTGTGGCCGGGCAAGCTCGTACTGTTGCTTCGCTTCTTTTTTCCTAAATTCGTCAATGACATTATTAATAGTAGCTTATGATGTTGATGTGATAATGAGACCAGCGGTTGCCAGAGTAGCATGCTTGCGTCTGATGAAATTAATGCGGTTAAGACTGCACTTAGTTATTATTATAAGATTATTTATTTATCAATGTGGATTTTTCTGATGTATGTGTTTGCATTTTTATCGGTATTTTTCTTTGTTTATAATTTTACTAATATAATTCATATGTATGTCTGACTGTTTGGTTGTGTATTGGTTTTATTAATTTTTACCTTTCAGTTATAAACTAAACGGAAGTGCGTTTATTGTTTTTGCTCTAAAAACAAACTTTTACTGTACTCGGAGAAAGCTACGAGGTACAGACATTGGCTTGTTTCATTATGGATCGTATTGTGGACCAATAGGTCTGTTAGGGGCACGTTATAGGTTCTTAATGTTTTGCACCGTTGTAAGTTCTTAATGTTCTATAGGACCAATAGGTCTGTTAGGGGCACGTTGTAAGATCTTAATGTTCTATAGAACCAATAGGTATGTTAGGGGCACGTTGTAAGTTCTTAATGTTCTATAGGACCAATAGGTCTGTTAGGAGCACGTTGTAGGTTCTTAATGTTCTATAGGACCAATAGATCTGTTAGGGGCACGTTTTAGGTTCTTAATGTTCTATAGGACCAATAGGTCTGTTGAGGGCACGTTGTAGGTTCCTAATGTTCTATAGGACCAATAGGTCTGTTAGGGGCACGTTGTAGGTTCTTAATGTTCTATAGGATCAATAGGTCTGTTAGGGGCACGTTGTAGGTTCTTAATGTTCTATAGGACCAATAGGTCTGTTAGGGGCACGTTGTAGGTTCTTAATGTTCTATAGGACCAATAGGTCTGTTAGGGGCACGTTGTAGGTTCTTAATGTTCTATAGGACCAATAGGTCTGTTAGGGGCACGTTGTAGGTTCTTAATGTTCTATAGGACCAATAGGTCTGTTAGGGGCACGTTGTAGGTTCTTAATGTTCTATAGGACCAATAGGTCTGTTAGGGGCACATTGTAGGTTCTTAATGTTCCATAGAACCCTCATACAAGTTTGTTATAGTTTTACCTTTAGTTATGTTTATATGTCATTTTGTAATCACTACTTATTATATTTCGTAAGCGTTTGTTTACTAGACTGTACTTTATAAGAATGTTGTTATTTACTTTAATATTTTTTTATTTTGTTTTCGTATTGGATATTTATTTATTTGTTGGACTCATATTGTATGGAAGTGAGGAGATTAGTATGAGATGTTGTACTATTTCATTTATAATAAAACCTGCAATAAATATTATTATCACTATAGTGAACTCCAGCAACGAATTTTTTATAAATTATGAATCTACTCTTGTATTGAAATACAGTATGTGTAAATATGTTCACAACATCTGCACATATTGCATTAAAACATTTTGGTTACTCTTAACAAAAAACTAAAAACATTATTTTTGTAAATTTTTACTTTAAACAAGGTTGTTTAGTAATTTTTATCCACTATATTAATAGTATTTTAATAAAATAGAGAATTTGGAATAATTTTTTTATTAAATAAATACGAACAAGTTGTGGTTCATTTACTTTTTGGGAGTGTTTAATCAAAATAAATAAAACAGTAATTTACTAAAGGTACTTTATTTTTAACTAAAACATCAATAAATTAATATTTTATTCACACAATACTCTTAATACATTTTATATACTAATACGCCCAAAATTAGCTAATAAATAGAGTTTAATTTTGTTTTAACCAATTATATCTTTATGTATTTCTTAGTAAACCAAGTAAAAATACTACCAACTGTAAAACTCAACTGTCATTTCATATTATAATGCCAATACTTAATAAAAGTTCACAATAATTTACTTTTTATAACATTACAACTATTTTAATTTTATTAAACATTTAAAACCTCAATAACATGAATAATATTTTAAGATTTTAATTATTTTAATTCATTTAATTTATGTTGATAATTACGTTATTAGGTAATGAGTAGTTACTACAATCGATGTTATTACCAACCAGTTTTATAAATCCTTTTGTTAGTTTTTTTATTGGCAGATAAACCTATTTGATTTAAGGGCTTTTAAAATTTAGCGAAATTGATATAATGACTATAACATGCACGCCGTCTTACAGGATCAGTCATATGCATAAATCCCGAAGTAAATGATGTTAAGTTGAAAGCATCAAACATTAGGATTCTCTTGTGTTACTCTTCTAGTGAACTTTAGCTAAAGTCAAAGTCTTGTACCTCACATTTTCTCCAGAAATTACCTTCCAGCAGACTAGAACAAACCTAATGCACCAACACCATACCCCAGTTGATACATGGTTTCTGATGATAAGGAATTTACGTTGTTTTCTTTAAAGAAAATCTCAGTTATTTGAAAAATGTGAAACATGCTTATGCACAGTGGAACTATCTGAACATACTTGTTTTTCCTTGTTGCGTTTCTATACAATTTCATAATACAGTTTCCCAGTTTTTCTGATAATATTAAATACGTTCGTAAATACCCACAGTTTTGTCGTGTATTTTATTACTTTTTTCTATAAGGCTCGTAGCGTCTGTCTGCTTGTGATTACTGCAAAATAAGAATAATGCTGTCGATGCCAGTGGTTTTATATAAGTATATTGACTTTTTGTGTTATTATATACACTTGTAGTTTTTTATGAGTACATGTCTTAATACTGCGCAGTTTAAATGTGGAATTTGCCACTTATTAAGCAATATTGACTGAACAAATCAAGGAATAAATATAATATAATATTTAACTTAAGGTTAGTAACAATAAGGTAAATGATATGAAATACTCATAATATTATTAATGTTTACTATAGAAAACCTTTAAGTGATGCATTAAAACATTAAACACACAATAAAACAGATCGTTACCACAGAGGGTAAGCAACCGAGGTCCCTTAATATAGCCACAGTGACTTACTTAGTGGCAGTTCTAAATAGATGTCATTCTTTGCACATAGTGCAAAGAATGACATCCTCCTTACCCATTATGTTAATCCTCGATCATTTGGGTGGAATAAAGGGGGGAACTGGTAAGGTGCTGGCCCTGTCATCCACATGGTGAACGTGAGAACTAACTACTTGACACACAGATGTTGGTTGTGACCTCTATTTCTTTCTTCTTTGTAACGTTACACAACACAAGATATTGTAAACCTTAATAAAAAATGATTTTAACAGTTTGTTAAAACGATCGAAAACTTAAAATTCAGATTAGTTATAATGTTAGCACAATAAACACAAATATGAACAGAATACACAATAAAAACAATTTCTCAAAAGATATGAGTTTTGTCAGTATTGTTATGCAGACTAGATTCAGCTGATAGAATCACCAAATTACCATCAAGTGTCTTAAGCCTTTCTCTTACTTCAGTCTTTGTTTTTCTCGCTGTAGAATATTGATTGTTCAAAATTGTATTTAGAATAATATGTTTTCTTGAAAAAAAAGGTTTAAAAAGACTCATTGGATATTGAGGATTGGGGTTTTTATTATGGTTGAATTAAATGACGCTACTTAAAATATAAGACTATAAAAAAGCCCATAGGAAAGTTAAAATCAAACTGTGCTTACAATAAAAAAAAAAACATTAATTAGCTTGAAAATCCTGCATATATGGTCTTTAATTTACATTTGTAATGCGATAGGGTTAATGTTTCATAAATTTACCTCTTTTTGTGTTTTTGAATGGGGTTAGAATGGCATGGGGTTTCTAAAAGATATCCAACAAATAAATTACTTTCCGTTTTTATCTTAAATAATTTACTTGAATTTAACGACTCATCCCACAATATAGTTAAAACATATGGCTTCATTTTTAAATAGCAGAAATAAGTAACATTTGGCTATATATACATTTTAATTGAACAGAAGTTAATATTTTTTATCTAATATATAAGGCTATTTCGAATATGTAATACACTTACAAAGGGCTATTGTGGATAGACTCACATTTTATCAATCTAAAAGAAGTTGGTTGCATTCTGCCACTTAGCTAAAAAAATATTGAGATGATTACACATTAACATTAACACAAAATAAAATACCTAACGACTAATATATATTCTGCAACGATACGAACAATACAATCAAGCGTTATTGTCTATAGTGGTTAGATGTCAATCAGACAGGTTATTGGCCTGTAACAGGCTGTCCTGCACTAACTGGACATTATGGACAACCGGTATAATGACAATATTGTTTTGAATGCATCGTTGCAGAAACAATTAACAGGTTTGCTATTCTAATGCAAGTGTCTATTAGAATTTAAATTAACATTATACATATATGTTAATTTTTACTGTACAAACGACTTATTATTTTATTTTAACAGCTTATGTAAAGTTATTGTGTTTTGTTGTGGATCATTTAAAGTAGGCTACTGACTGAACAATTAATTAGTCTGAGCGCACAACCAGTGACATCTGGACACGTGTGGAATGTAGAGGGGGCTCTTTTATGAAAACGTTGGTGTACACACAAACAGTTGCTTTGAAGAAGTGTTAAATATACTATTACTATCAGCTGATGTTTATTATGTAATATTTATTTTTAGTATATTTAGTATAGTCGGCGAGTCACGGGAAGTCCTCTGAACTCCATGCTTTTGTGATATTGAAGGCGCTGATTTCCATTGAAAAAGCACAAGCTATGTATTTTATACATATTATAATTAGTAATTACGACAGGTACACTACATGACTTGCGCTGTTTCAATGGAAATCAGCGCCTTCAATATCACAGAGGCAAGAGGTTCCAAGGACTTCTCGTGACTCGCCGACTATAACAACGCTCCCCATAAACGTACAGAGGTATTGACCCACCTGCCCACCCATAGACGTACAGTGGTATTGATCCACCCGCCCACCCATTAACGTACAGTGGTATTAACCAACCCAACCACCCATACCCGTACAGAGGTATTGACCCTTACCCATACACGTACAGAGGTAGTTCCCGCGCGCACAGAATAATTGTTCAATCAGTACATTTTTCAAAGCAATTGAGTTTTTTTACTATGGTTCTGTTAAGTATCATAAATAATTTGCTGTCGTAATATTTTTAAGTATATTGCAGTAAACTGTAAGGTTTAACATTCATAAGGTCTCTGGAGATTCGTCTTTAGAAACGAAAACACCATTCAGCAAACTATGTATCATTTTCCAGTTTTAACTTTCCTTTCCTATCAGCTTAGTTATTAATTGTTTCATTTACAATAGTGTTTGTTTGATATAGAATAAATTGACGACAACATGACAAATATCAGGAATAAGAATTTAAATAAGTAGGCTTAGATGGTTTTACTTTTGGGTTTATTTTTAATTGAACAGATAATGTAATGAAAATTTGACTGATAATACAATTAATGAATGATTAATAACATTGCTATACCGTACAAGAGTCTGGGTAATGTCTGTACAAAGTGTTCTTTCTTCAGTCTGAACCAGACACTAACCAATCTTCTTTATAGCCTACACTTGACACTGTATTTCAAGAGATGAAAAAGAGTACATTATGGTTATTTTATGTTAATTTAGTAATAGTTTTAGGTTTTGGTTACAATTATCAGAGAAAATAAATGTTAGAGAGAGAGAGAGAGATTGTTGGCCCTAAAGAGGTGAGGGTCTTGATAGGATGGAGTGGGACTGGGGCTTGTGAATGAAGGAAATATACAACAATGGTCACACAGCCCTTTTAAATGATGGCTCTGGTTTGCATATTGTAAACTTATGAACATGCATACTATACACAATAAGTGAAAGTGTAACAACATTAATTAAAACACAAAACATAAACAACATAGTTATTAGCCTACATCCTTAACAGTATTTTATGTTTACATTCTGGACATATCTATACGAGTGGCACTTGGTTAGGAGATCGACTTTTACTGTCAGTTTGTACGGGCTATGGGTACTTTGGGAAGTATTTCAACAGGATGGGGAAAACATCAGGTCTTCTCGATGTGCTTACTGCCAGAAGGATGGTGATGATGTTCTTTGTGTGTGGGAGCTTCACCGAGGAAAGAGGACTGCTTGCCTCCAGTATTTGTGCTGCCAACAACCGGCTACCGCTACGAGGCGAGGACGCGTGGGACGCATTTCTTTCTTACTTTCACGTGATACTAATCGAAAAACGCAAAGAGGGATGCCTGACTAACCCTAAATAAAGTAGCTGAGTCCCAAAGGGATGTCAAGGGCAGTCATCCGAGTGGGTTCCGGCCTGGATCCCCACGTAGGTATTCCCTGCCTCTTTCTAGAAGGTGAGTCCAATAAACTGTGCATAAATGCATTACCCTCTGTAAATATGTGTTTGTATATTAAATAAGTAATCATAAAACCCAAAACCGAGTAATTAAAAAAAAAATGTATTTAAATTTAAGTATAAAAATATACTAATTATGAGTATAATGTAATTTAAATTGAATACAAATTAGTTTATAATTAAATATTTTTTCATAAGCGGTAATGTTAGCTAGAGCTTAAATGATTTGGAATTTCACAGTCAGAAGAATATCAGTGATCTTTCGAGAAAGGAGACATATCTGCATTGTAGATAAGACAAGTAAAAAATGTACATATGGTATTATGGCCATTTTGTATAAATAATATTATTGTTATAATTTGGACATTTTCCTACTTAAATTGAAATAAATTTGTGTTGTGTGACGTTGATATATTTTTAATTTTTACAACATTTAATATGTTACTTAGGAAACTATTAGTTAAGAACCAATATTTCCCGATTACTTAGTGAGTAAACTGCTCAGAGTCAAGCTTTGATCTCCACAATCACACACACCTAAGCCGTATTTATGATAATAGCCAAGTGATTAAATATAGAAATAATGAAATACAAAACTACACTCACATGTTTAGATAAAATGAACTATTATACCTGAAGAGAATATAAACGTACGTAATTGATACTATTATAGCTTTCAATAGTAAGAAACTTTATTACTTAAAGGCGCCATATATAAATAATATTAATTTACTCCCGAAATAATAATAGAACAAAAAGAAAAAAACATATCTGGACAAAAATTTAAGATATAGCAATTATACATCCAATGAATTAAAAAAAAAAACTAAAAAAAACAGCCCATGTTATCAAGACATTTTAAATTGAAAAATAGTTTTACTTTACTGAAATTTCAAGAATGTTTACTTATGAAATGAAATACGAATAACAAATTACGAATAACAAAACCCAAATTAAATCAACCCATGAAGATTATAAACGTTCAGCATGATATTAATTTTACTTTGTTATTTTAACCTTAAAAGTAATACAATTCTCATATTTAATACCACAAGTATATTTGGATACACGTGTAAAACATAATAAGATTGCTAAAAGGAAATGTGTAGCAATATTTCGGGAAGACTAATACACACTTGAATGTAGAAAAAAATATTTATCAATATATATTTTTAAATATAATAAAACGAGTTATTTAATGTAATTTATTTGAACTGACATTCATACTAATAACAAAGATATAGAAGGCTCTTGGGATATCTGTGCACACTCATTGTTAGGTAAATATGGATATTTATCCTAAAGTATGATAAGCTATAACTGTATTCACAATTAAGTTATAACTTAAATATCATAACTATGACCAAATATTGTTTTAGTGGTTATCAATAATTAATATACAATTATTCACAATTAATGGTAAAGATTAAATAACTATACTCAATACGTCTGTCATTAAGTGCATAGTTGTATTATTAAAGATGGTTTAATTGGTTTTCTTCACTCATTGTATAGCCTCAATTTTGTTTGTGTATTGGGGAAGATGAAGATAAATAAACAAAAGAAGAAAATAAAAAAAATAATTCAAGGTAATATTACGTGAAATCATTAATTAACAATGATAAAAATATATTAAAGTATAACTTAACTGACAACACTCAGCTGGTGTTTTTACTTAAAGTTAACAGAAAATTATTAAAATAGGGTTTTATATTAAAAAAAAATATTTCAAAAATACAATAAGTATAATATAATATCAAAAACTAAAAATCTAATAAAAACATATAAAGAGTACAACACTGAATCTTAAACTTGACGATGTACTTGCTCAGCTGACCAGTGTAATAAATTTTATTTTGTGTAATACATAACAGCTTGGTTTTTGGAAAATTAAACCTCCAAATCAAAGCCTGTTTGGATGGGAAAATGTACTAATTTTACTAAGTAATTTCAGTCAATAATACAGGGCTTAAAACATAACTATCTTTTGATAACTCCCAATTGACAAAAATTTAATAATTAACTTATATTTTTATAAAGGACATTTATAAAAAGAACAAAACCCACTTTATTGTAGGCATGATTGGACAATATGACGGTCTTAATCCAAAATAAATAAATCTTATGTTAGTATGATGAAACATTTGCACAAATAAACATAAATTTACAAATAAACACTTGTACATAAAGACACTCAGAGACATATATACTGAGACCCATCCCCCCTCCAAAACTGAAAAGCGTGCCAACTGGGGGATGGCTCAAAACAAGTCAAGCGATGGGATCACGGGTGGCAGTTGGAGGGTCAAATTAAAACACGGCAGCTGAGCAAAACTAATTTTATTATCAAGAAAACAAACAAAACTGGCAGGCGGAAGGCCACAATATAAAAGGCGGAAGGCCACAATATAAAAGGTGGAAGGCCACAATATAAATTCGCACTTAAATAAATAACAAGAAACACTTAAATTAACAAGATAATACACATTAATAACAAACGCTATAAATACCACAATTAACAATTACATACTACATGGCCTATCTGCAGGAAAGCCTGAGACACCCAAAACGTAAGACAATTATTTAACAACTTAAGAGTGAACATTTAGAAACAATTTTGATAACCCCAATTAACCCGGCAATTTAGCCCACATCCCATGATTCCACCGAGGCCAGGGAGTAGGCTGGAATCCCTGGGCAGCTCCGAATAGGAAGTTAAGTAAAAGTACAATAATCCCCTTTTGGTGAAAGTTTAAAAGTAAACAATTTAAAAAAAATATATAACACGGTACCGTTCTATTATCCCCTGACATCAATAATACAATACACGAAATAACTAAATAACTAAATAAATCACTAGGCCTAAAGAATAAAAATAAATAACAACACAATTTAACAGTAGGGACCTAACAAAAATAAACTCTAAAAAATATAACAACAAAATAAACTAAATAACAAGAAGTATTAACACTAAAAATTCTTTTTGTATTTTAAGGTTTTTTCTTTCATTAAAA
>JAQJVL010007024.1:0-25866 GCA_035578905.1 Stictocephala bisonia | reverse complement strand
GTGAAAACCGAAGGCAAATCACCCTACTATGATGTAGTAACATTAGTAATAAATAATTGGTTCACCATTGGTTGGAGTCATTCCTACTTATAGTGAAGATGTAGGTAAGTCACGTTAAGTATTATTGATACTAATAGTAAAATCAAGGTACATGATATAAGGTACCCTAGTATTAGTTTAATACTAATAGTAAGAATAATAAGTAGAGTACTTTTTAGTTCTTAATTGTAAGTTTAATAATAAAAGCTGATTTTCCCAACGATGATTCACTAGATATTAAAATTAGTATCGAGACAATACTAATAGTAAAACCAAGAGAATGTGGTCCTGTTAGCTATTAGTATCATCAAGACTAAGCCTAACATATCCAAAAAATAATTAAAATATTAGTAAGACAAAAAACATTAACTTCCACACAAAGTCAATACTACAATTCAGACAGAAACACACGCTTCCCCGGAATGGCATGTCTATAGGTAACCGATACACAGTTCACAAACCTTTCTCAGATATTGGCGCGACGTGGTGGCAGGGAGTCGAACTACGTTACACACTCCAACAAGTAAAATATATCACTTATGGGGAAGTTGTAAAAAAACTATTCCATGGTATGCAGAACGACTAAAAAAGAAGTTTACAAGTGAAAAAAACTATATGCGTTGTGGGGATACCCCACAAATACAACGCTTCCCCACAACGTGCTGTGTTTACTTGTGAAATACCCCGCAAGTGCATATGGGCAAACACACACACACACACACACACACACACACACACACACACACACACACACACACACACACACACACACACACACGCGCGCGCGCGCGCACACACACACACACACACACACACACACACACACACACACACACACACACACACACACTTGCTAAAACCACAACCCGCGGTGCTACAGAACCCAGACGTACAACTAAACCGGCGACAGAGCCTCCCTCCTGTCTGCTAAATACCAAAAAACTAATTGTTGTGATGTATTAAACGCAACGTCTACAACACCAAGCCAAACCACTCAAACCACTTACGCAACCGATGTCCGCACGCCCGCCGTATACCGGCCGAGTCCTCCGAAAGCCCCCCCACCCCTCAAAAACCTTGCCTACGAACTTGGACTTTGTAGGCAGCAGATTGCTGGCAACACCAAGCCAAACCACTCAAACCACTTACGCAACCGATGTCCGCACGCCCGCCGTATACCACCGAGTCCTCCGACCACCCCCCCACCCCTCAAAAACCTTGCCTACAAACTCGGAGTTTGTAGGCAAATCTATCTACTTGTGTGTGTGTGTGTGTGTGTGTGTGTGTGTGTGTGTGTGTGTGTGTGTGTGTGTGTGTGTGTGTGTGTGTGTGTGTGTGTGTGTGTGTGTGTGTGTGTGTGTGTGTGTGTGTGTGTTTGTGTGTTGGTAGAGTGTTTCATTGTCGATCTGTGGTAATACAGCTCGTACGTTTAGCATGATACTCTATTAGGTTGAATTATTATGGTTGTGCTAGTTGTAAGCTCGGGTATGCTCGTATGGGTCATTGGTGTTTGTTAGATTAAGATAGTTTGCTGCTGTACAATCTCAGACACTGAGGTAATGTGACCTTTCGAAGCATTGTGTGGTTAGTCTATTATCATGTTGGTTGTCTAGCTAGTGATGATGTTGTTACAGGCAGCAGGTAGACGTATTCATATTGTACATATGTCGACTATAAAGTACGTTGGTCACTGGATTATCACTGTTAGTTCACACAGAGTTTAATAATGCTAGTTGAGGAAGTTCAGATAACAATAATGTCCCATGTTAGTCACATTTGTTAGGGATACATGTGGTAAATATGTTAACAATGGCGGTATTTGTCATTGCAGTTAGTTAACGCACAGAGATGACTAGTAGTTAATTATGCTAGGCGGAATAGTTCGAATGACAATATTGTTGTATGCTGAAATGTTTGGGAATATATGTTTCCCTGTCAGTCATTAGATTATCGCTGTTGAAGCTTTTTACTTTGTCTACAGATATGGATTTAACATCAAAGTTGGAGAACCTAGCTTCAGCATCAGCCTCGTGCAGGGTCAGCCTCACCGATTATATGAGAGAGGAGGGGTATGAGGTGACCAAGATGAAGCCGCTCAACACGAAGTTCGGTCGGGCAATTATTGTCTACATCCTGGATGAGGGTGGGGAGGAGAAATGTGCTTTTCTCCCCAAAAGGTTTGGCGTTACGCTCACGGACGAAGAGTGTGGGGAAATCATGAATTCAAAGAAGTATAGGCTGCGTTGTAAAGGCATTGTAAACAGGTTACTGAAGTGGTTATTTTTGAAAGTAAATAAATTGGTATTATTTTTCAAATGTGTGTTTTTCTTAAGCTCAATCCCTGTATGATAGCATTAGCTTATGTAACAGAGCTGTCAATTGTTATTTGTTTTTATGAACTAGCTATTTTTAAAACAGGGTCGCTGATGGTATCCCTCAAATGTGTATTTTTCCTAGGTGCAGACCTTGTATGATACCATTAGCTTGTGCGACAAAGCTGTCAATTATTGTTTATTAGGCTAAGTTGACAATATTGTATGTCAATACACAGTGACCATATGTGTATTGCATGGTGACACTAAGTTGTGTGGTACGGTTGTTCAATTATTGTTTTTTTTTTTTTTTAAGTTAAGTTATTGCATGGTAACACTAAGTTGTGTAGTACAGTTGTTTAATTGTTGTTAATTTTTAAAATTTAAGTTATTGCATAGTAACACTAAGTTGTGTAGTACAGTTGTTTAATTGTTGTTTATTTTTTAAAGGCTAAGTTATTGCATGGTGACACAAGTTGTGTGGTACGGTTGTTCAATTATTGTTTGTTTTTTAAGTTAAGTTATTGCATAGTAACACTAAGTTGTGTAGTACAGTTGTTTAATTGTTGATTATTTTTTAAAAGTTATTGCATGGTAACACTAAGTTGTATGGTACGGTTGTTGGATTTATGAATTGTCAAATCTATCATAATAACCCCTTGAGCGCACTGTCCATGTTGGATTGCATTCTCTGGAAAGGGTCCATTATGTAAATGAAGGGTTCGGTAAGTCGTTTAGCTGGCAGCAGGCTCGTATTTGGCTCAAAATCACACACCCACAGACAAGTCTGGTTTTGTTGCTAAGCAGAAGTCGCTGACCTCCATCGGCGGGAATCTCGGCAGGCTCACGTCTGACCCGTAATCACATACCCACAGACAAGTCTGGCTTTAACCAGTATGACGCAACTGACCAAAATCTCTAATGACCGACCGCGGAGAACACGTTCACCTTCACCAACTCGAGTTCGTATACCCACATCTGACGACCCGGAAGTGTCGTCTGCCGTCAACCGCTGGTACAATTGCAACCGTTCTTCAGTAATAACCTAATTAGCTAAATACACGAAGATACTGAAAATACCACGCCAATATCACACGTATTACACCGATAAAACAACACCCACACTCGCTAACCCATCAAAATCGTATACCCACAGTCAAGTCAAGTTTCAACCGCTCGATCCACCAACAGGCTGAAAGTTTGACTCACTGCGGGGCGGGGCTCCAACTGGTCGAAAATATACCTCAATGTGGGTAAATGTACCTACTTATATTTAAGAGCGATAAAAAACAAAACTGTAAATTCTCATCCAACGATACACCTTCGTTGGAAGATCTACCATTTACTTGGTCAAATCACCATGTATTAGAAAAAATAAGAAAATAATGCCCTGTAAAATAAAATTTGTATTGTGTATGGTATATGTTTTTGATTATATTTACCTTTGACTCAATTTCAAAATATTATAAGATTTAACCCGAAAGGTAACAATACAGGGAAAATAAGCTTGCACAAAAGACGTTTGGTTCAAATGTTACATATCTATAGCATATTTCTATAATTTGATCGTGTGTTACAGGTATCTACTGTGCAAAACATGTGAGGGAACTAGGGATCGACGACAGTGTGATGATTTACAATCCATTGCTCGTTGCTTTCACCACACACTCTACCAATGTTGTAATATCTGCCATGACGTAAAGGAAGTATACGGGCCGAGATCTGATGTTGGGGTGCCTCGGCCGATCGTAGAAAGACCGATTCCGTTGCCAAGGATGTGGACTCCACTTTGCAAGAAATGTCAGAAACGAAACCTTCAATCGATGAAACCCATGAACATGTTCTATGAAACAGCGAAGAATGTGCTAGACTGCGCAGAAGAACATTTTACGCGAAGCAGACACAATTTTGGCGTAGACAAACGACATGGACTAACGTGCTGTATGATGAAGACATTTTTATTTAAGAGTGGAAAAAATCAAATCTGTAAATTCTCATCCAACGATACACGTTCGTTAGAAGATCTACCACTTACTTGGTCAAATCACCACGTATTAGAAAAAATAAGATACTAATGCCTTGTAAAATAAATATTGTATTGTAAATTGAGTATATGTTTTTGGTTATATTTACCTTTGACTCAATTTCAAAATATTATAAGATTTAACCCGAAAGGTAACAATACAGTGAAAATAAGCTTGAACAAAAGGCGTTTGGTTCAAATGTTACATATCTATAGCATATTTCTATAATTTGATCGTGTGTTACAGGTATCTATTGTGAAAAACATGTGGGGGAACTAGGGATTTTCGACAGTGTGATGATTTACAATCCATTGCTCGTTGCTGCCACCACACACTCTAACAATGTTGTAATATCTGCCATGACGTAAAGGAAGTATACGGGCCGAGATCTGATGTTGGGGTGCCTCGGCCGATCGTAGAAAGACCGATTCCGTTGCCAAGGATGTGGATTCCACTTTGCAAGAAAAGTCAGAAACGAAACCTTCTATCGATGAAACCCCTGAACATGTTCTATGAAACAGCGAAGAATGTGCTAGACTGCGCAGAAGAACATTCTACGTGAAGCAGACACAATCTCGGCGTAGACACTCGACAAAAACTAACGTGCTGTATGATGAAGACATTTTTATTTAAGAGCGGTGAAAACCAAATCTGTAAATTCTTTTCCAACGATACACCTTCGTTGGAAGATCTACCACTTACTTGGTCAAATCACCATGTATTAGAAAAAATAAGAAACTAATGCCTTGTAAAATAAATATTGTATTGTGTATTGTATATGTTTTTAATTATATTTACCTTTGACTCAATTTCAAAATATTATAAGATTTAACCCGAAAGGTAACAATACAGTGAGTAGTATAAATATAGGTGAATTAGACTCAGGTCTGTATAGTATCACGGTAAATGAAGGCGCTACCTTTTAATTAATTAATTATATATTTAAAAATGAAGGCGCTACCTGCAATACAGTATTGAAATGCGGGACTTGCCTACTAAAACATGAAGGCGCTTTTTATTTATTAATAAATACACTGTTAGCCTACCTATTTAAATTAATGTTTTTATTTAATTTTTTTCAACTTTTTAATAAATACACTGTTAACCAAGCTTTATTATATAACATACACTGTTAGCCTACCTATTTAATTAATTTTTTATTTAATTTATATCATTTTTTGTAATAAATACACTCTTAACCTAACTTTTCCCATGTTATACTATATAAAATGCACTGTTAACCTTGTTATACTATTTAAAATACACTCTAGGCAACCCGCAATACACGTTTTATTTAAAAATCAAGGGGCAGCTATAATTTATATTAATTATTTACTTCTTTTTTTTATTTTTACTTAATACACCGTTACCTACCTATACTTATCTATCTAATCATGGTTGTGTACGTACTTAACACTCTAGGCAACCCGCAATACACGTTTTATTTAAAAATCAATGGGCAGCTATTATTTATATTAATTATTTACTTCTTTTCTATTTTTATTTAATACACCGTTACCTACCTATACTTATCTATCTAATCATGGTTGTGTACGTACTTAACACTCTAGGCAACCCGCAATACACGTTTTAATTAAAAATAAAGGGACAGCTAATATTTATATTAATTATTTACTTCTTTTTTTTATTTTTATTTAATACACTGTTACATACGTGGCCTACTGGTGTACGGCGGCCAAGCTTTATTGCTGTTATCACATCACTTGACCTCTAAGGTTATCATGTGGAGCGTCCATGCGGTGCTGATTAATGTAACATTGACCTCAAACGTCACAACACATCAGACATCTGACTGACCACCTACCCACCCAATATACTAGACTAACCACAATCTACATACAAGACTTTTGATTGACCAATAACCAACTCAACACACACAGACCCTCGATAGGCCACCCACCTCCCCAACACATACACACAGTACCCTCGATAGGCCACCCACCTTCTCAACACATAAGACATCTGACTGACTATCTACCCACCTAATACACTAGACTAACCACACCTTACATACAAGACCTTTGATTGACCACCTACCTACCCAACACACACAGTACCCTCGATAGGCCACACACCTTACCAACACATAACACATCTGACTGACCATCTACCCACCTAATATACTAGACTAACCACACTCTACACATAGTCCTCTTGATTGACAATCTACCTACTCAATACACACAAAACACTTGTTTGATCACACATAAACCTAAAAAAAACAACTCTAGATTGACACTCCATCTTCCCAAAGCATAAGACTTTTGAAGGACCATCGACCAAAGATACAAAAATCATGATAAACAAACCACACACTCTGCAGACAAGACTTTTGATTGACCATCTACCTACCCAACACACCCAGTACCCTCGATAGCCCACTCACCGCCCCAACACATAAGACATCCGACTGACCACCTACCCACCTAATATACAAGACTAACCACACCTTACATACAAGACTTTTGATTGACCATCTACCTACCCTACACACACAGTACTCTCGATAGGCCACTCACCTCCCCAAAACATAAGACATCTGATTGACCACCTACCCACCCAATATACTAGACCAACCACACTCTGCAGACAAGACTTTTGATTGACCATCTACCTACCCAACACACACAGTACCCTCGATAGCCCACTCACCTCCCCAACACATAAGAAATCCAACTGACCATCTACCCACCTAATATACTAGACTAACCAAACTATACACATAGTCCTCTTGATAGACCACTCACCCTTCTCGACACATAAAACATTTGACCACCTACCCACCTAATATACTAGACTAACCACACTCTATATACAAGACCTTTGATTGACCATCTACATACCTAACACACACAGTACCCTCGATAGCCCACTCACCTCCCCAACACATAAGACATCCAACTGACCACCTACCCACCTAATATACTAGACTAACCACACCTTACATACAAGACTTTTGATTGACCATCTACCTACCCTACACACACAGTACTCTCGATAGGCCACTCACCTCCCCAACACATAAGACATCCGACTGACCACCTACCCACCCAATATACTAGACTAACCACACTCTACATACAAGACTTTTGATTGACCATCTACCCACTCAACACACACAGCCCTCGATAGACCACCCACCTCCCCAACACATAAGACATCCGACTGACCACCTACCCACCTAATATACTAGACTAACCACACCTTACATACAAGACCTTTGATTGACCACCTACCTACCCAACACACACAGTACCCCCGATAGGCCAACCACCTCCACAACAGATAAGACATCTGACTGACCACCTACCCACCCAATATACTAGACTAACCACACTCTACATACAAGACTTTTGATTGACCATCTACCCACTCAACACACACAGACCCTCGATAGGCCACCCACCTCCCTAACACATAGTCCTCTTGACAGACCACTCACCCCTCTCGACACATAATACATTAGACCACCTACCCACCTAACATACAATACTGACCATACACTCTACATAGAAGACTTTTGATTGACCATCTACCTACCCTACACACACAGTACTCTCGATAGACTCCTCACTTCCCCATCATATAAGACATCTGACTGTTCACCACCTACTTAATATACTGCACTCTTGATAGATCACACAACTAATCAATAAATTAGACCTTAATTCAACACATTGACATTGACCAACCATTTATACAACACATTTATCTTTATAGACCACTAACTTTCCCAACACATATTGAATATTGAAAGATCAAATAATTAAAATACAACATACCACACACACACACACACACACACACACACACACACACACACACACACACACACACCCACACACACACACACACACACACACACACACACACACACACACACACACACACACACACACACACACACACACACACACACACACACACACACACACACACACACACACACACACACACACACACACACACACACACACACACACACACACACACACACACACACACACACACACACACACACACACACACACACACACACACACACACACACACACACACACACACACACACACACACACACACACACACACACACACACACACACACACACACACACACACACACACACACACACACACACACACACACACACACACACACACACACACACACACACACACACACACACACACACACACACACACACACACACACACACACACACACACACACACACACACACACACACACACACACACACACACACACACACACACACACACACACACACACACACACACACACACACACACACACACACACACACACACACACACACACACACACACACACACACACACACACACACACACACACACACACACACACACACACACACACACACACACACACACACACACACACACACACACACACACACACACAAACATACAAAACATATAAGACCACACACATAAACTCTAAATACAAGATTTTTTACTAACCTCCCACCTAGTAAACACACTGTACCTCCGACATATCACCTAACTTATAAACTTATAAATAAACTCCGTTGCATTTGACCTTTGATTGTCCATCCACTTATTCAACACACATGCACAACCTTCCTGCCAAGCACAATGATTCTTAATACACCTACCTAATCAGTAGTGTACTTGATTGACAGCCCACATACCAAACACTCAGTTATCTTTATAGATCAGCTACATTCACAAAACATAAGACTATTGAAAGACTCTACCTACTTAACATAAAAGACTTACCACACACAAACTGTATATACAAGATTTTTGACTCACCACCTACCTACTCAACACTGCACTCTTGATAGAACACCTTCCCATTCATCACATAAGGCCTTTGATTGTCCATCTACCTATCCATAAGCACATGTACAAACTACCTACCAAACACTAATACCCTTCCAATCCAGTAGTAAGACTCTCCTACCCACTTACCCTACACACAGACATCTTGATATACCACATACCATACCGACACACAATACATTTGACAGACTACCTACTTAACGTACAAGACTTATCACCTAATAGACAATCTACATGAGGCTTTAGTTGTCATTCCACCTATCCAACACACATGTACAAGACACCTTCCAAGCTCCATAACCCTACCTATCCATTAGTAAGACTCTCCTACTCACTTACCCTACACACAGTTATCTTTACAGACCAACTACCCTCCCAACACATAATATTATTGACAGACAACCAACTTTACATACAAGACTTACCACCTACCCAACGCACTTAGATTGCCTACTTACTAAAAACATTATTTCTTATTACCTCCTGCCTATCCAATACGTAATACCCATGATTGACCACCACTCACCTACTCAACAAACACAGTTCTCTTGATAAGCCACTCACCTCCCCAACACATAAGACATCTGACTGACCACCTACCTACTTAATATACTAGACTAACCACACTCTACATACAAGACTTTTGATTGACCACTCACCTACTAAACACACAGACGTTTGATTAAACACCCACATACTCAACACAGAGTCATGTTGATAGACCAACCCACCTTCCCCAAACATAAAACCTTTGATAGACCAACCACACACTCTACAGACATAACTTAAAATACCATCACACTACCAAAAAGGCAGTCTATTTATAGACCCCATCTACTCAATACGTGAGACACCTGGTTAACCACTCGCCTACCCAACACATAGTCCTCTTGATAGACCACTCACACCTCCCGACACATAATACATTTGACAGACCACTTACTTAACATACAAGACTGACCATACACTCTACATAGAAGACATTTGATTATCCACTCACCTACTCAATACACACAAAACACTTGTTTGATCACACAACAATTTAACAAACACAACTGTCGATTGACACTCCACCTTCCCAAAGCATCATACTACCATGAAAATAGTCCTATTGGCATACCCCTACCTACCAAACATACGTACCACACACCATAAAATCATGACTTAACAATCCACCCACCTACTCAACACATAACACCTCTGATAGATAATCCACCTAACCATTACATAAAACCTTTGATTGACACCCAACATTCATCGATGACCTACCTACCAAACATACGACTTGACCACATTCCCAAAGCATATGAAGGACCACATACCAAACATACGTACCACACACCATAAAATCATGACTTAACAGTTCACCCACCTACTAAACACACAACAACTCTGATAGATAATCCACCTAACCATTACATAAAACCTTTGATTGACACTCAACATTCATGGATGACCTACCTACCAAACATACCAATTGACCACATTCCCAAAGCATATGAAGGACCACCTACCAAACATACGTACCATACACCATAAAATCATGACTTAACAGTCCACCCATCTACTCAACACAACACCTCTGATAGATAATCCACCTAACCATTACATAAAACCTTTGATTGACACTCAACATTCATGGAAACCCTACCTACCAAACATACGAATTGACCACATTCCCAAAGCATATGAAGGACCACCTACCAAACATACGTACCACTCACCATAAAATCATGACTTAACAGTCCACCAACCTACAAAACACACAAAACCTCTGATAGATAATTCACCTAACCATTACATAAAACCTTAGATTGACACTCAACATTCATGGAAGACCTACCTACCGAACATACAACTTGATTGACCGCCTACCTACCCATCAAACATTTCTCTTGATAGACCAATCACCCTCCAATAAAATGACTTTTGTTAGACTATTTACTTAACATACAAGACTTACCACCTAACGGACATAACGTAACATAAGGCTTTATTTGTCATTCCACGTATCCAACACACATGTACAAGACACCTACCAATCTCCATCACCCTACCTATCCATTAGTAAGACTCATGATTTACCCAACACACAGTTATCTTTACAGACCAACTACCCTCCTAACACATAATATTATTGACAGACAACCTACTGTACATACAAGACTTACCACCCACCTATTCAACACACAAAAGACCAACCACACATTCTACATATAAGACTCTTGGTTGGTCGCCCACCTACTCAACATACAACACCTCTGATACACCATTCCCTTGAACATTACATAAAACCTGTGATATTCCACCCAATCACCAAACACACATGACTCTTAATAGACCAATCCACCTACCTCTGCACACACAATTCCTTAGGACACACCCTACACCCACCAGTCATCCTACAGACAAAACTCCTAGAGAACTACCCATCCACCATAAAAACACTATTGCTTCATATAATCATGTTTTAAAATAACATTATTACACTGTAAGATAGGTTTAATATAGCTAAAGACCTAAAGTGTTTTCTAAAATTCTGTTTTCTCTAGAAATATGAGAGCCGTTGGTAGAAAATATCCAAACTAAACATAGAAAATAAGAATCAGCTAGTAGTTTCATAGAAATTCTGCTATACAACTAAAAAAATACAAGAAAAAGTTAGGTTAAAAAAATGAACACAGAAAAAGTTAGGTTAGCAAACATCAAAAAAGTAAGTCTAGCAATCAACTGAAAAGTTGATTGCTATCCTTACTTTTCTGAAAAGTTGTTAAAATTAACAAAAGTCAAAAAATGTCCCATTTTTTGAGTTTGGTAATTTTAACTGAACTTTTCGGATGTTTGCTAACCTAACTTTTTCTGTGTTCATTTTTTAAACCTAACTTTTTCTGTGTTTATTTTTGTAACCTAACCTTTTCTGTAATCATTTTTTTAACCTAACTTTTCTATGTTCATTTTTTTAACCTAACTTTTTCTATGTTCATTTTTGTAACCTAACTTTTTCTTGTATTTTTTTAGTTGTATAGCAGAATTTCTATGAAACTACTAGCTGATTCTTATTTTCTATGTTTAGTTTGGATGTTTTCTACCAACGGCTCTCATATTTCTAGAGAAAACAGAATTTTAGGAAACACTTTAGGTCTTTAGCTATATTAAACCTATCTTACAGTGTAATAATGTTATTTTAAAACATGATTATATGAAGCAATAGTGTTTTTATGGTGGATGGGTAGTTCTCTAGGAGTTTTGTCTGTAGGATGACTGGTGGGTGTAGGGTGTGTCCTAAGGAATTGTGTGTGCAGTGGTAGGTGGATTGGTCTATTAAGAGTCATGTGTGTTTGGTGATTGGGTGGAATATCACAGGTTTTATGTAATGTTCAAGGGAATAGTGTATCAGAGATGTTGTATGTTGAGTAGGTGGGCGACCAACCAAGAGTCTTATATGTAGAATGTGTGGTTGGTCTTTTGTGTGTTGAATAGGTGGGTGGTAAGTCTTGTATGTACAGTAGGTTGTCTGTCAATAATATTATGTGTTAGGAGAGTAGTTGGTCTGTACAGATAACTGTGTGTTGGGTAAATCATGAGTCTTACTAATGGATAGGTAGGGTTATGGAGCTTGGTAGGTGTCTTGTACATGTGTGTTGGATACGTGGAATGACAAATAAAGCCTTATGTTATGTTATGTCCATTACGTGGTAGTCTTGTATGTTAAGTAAATAGTCTGACAAAAGTCTTTTTATGGGAGGGTGATTGGTCTATCAAGAGAAATGTGTGATGGGTAGGTAGGCGGTCAATCAAGTTGTATGTTCGGTAGGTAGGTCTTCCATGAATGTTGAGTGTCAATCTAAGGTTTTATGTAATGGTTAGGTGGATTATCTATCAGAGGTTTTGTGTGTTTTGTAGGTTGGTGGACTGTTAAGTCATGATTTTATGGTGAGTGGTACGTATGTTTGGTAGGTGGTCCTTCATATGCTTTGGGAATGTGGTCAATTCGTATGTTTGGTAGGTAGGTTTTCCATGAATGTTGAGTGTCAATCAAAGGTTTTATGTAATGGTTAGGTGGATTATCTATCAGAGGTGTTGTGGAGTAGATGGGTGGACTGTTAAGTCATGATTTTATGGTGTGTGGTACGTATGTTTGGTAGGTGGTCCTTCATATGCTTTGGGAATGTAGTCAATTCGTATGTTTGGTAGGTAGTTCATCCATGAATATTGAGTGTCAATCAAAGGTTTTATGTAATGGTTAGGTGGATTATCTATCAGAGTTGTTGTGTGGTTAGTAGGTGGGTGAACTGTTAAGTCATGATTTTATGGTGTGTGGTACGTATGTTTGGTATGTGGTCCTTCATATGCTTTGGGAATGTGGTCAAGTCGTATGTTTGGTAGGTAGGTCATCGATGAATGTTGGGTGTCAATCAAAGGTTTTATGTAATGGTTAGGTGGATTATCTATCAGAGGTGTTATGTGTTGAGTAGGTGGGTGGATTGTTAAGTCATGATTTTATGGTGTGTGGTACGTATGTTTGGTAGGTAGGGGTATGCCAATAGGACTATTTTCATGGTAGTATGATGCTTTGGGAAGGTAGAGTGTCAATCGACAGTTTTGTTTGTTAAATTGTTGTGTGATCAAACAAGTGTTTTGTGTGTATTGAGTAGGTGAGTGGATAATCAAATGTCTTCTATGTAGAGTGTATGGTCAGTCTTGTATGTTAAGTAAGTGGTCTGTCAAATGTATTATGTGTCGGGAGGTGTGAGTGGTCTATCAAGAGGACTATGTGTTGGGTAGGGGAGTGGTTAACCAGGTGTCTCACGTATTGAGTAGATGGGGGTCTATAAATAGACTGCCTTTTTGGTAGTGTGATGGTATTTTAAGTTATGTCTGTAGAGTGTGTGGTTGGTCTATCAAAGGTTTTATGTTTGGGGAAGGTGGGTTGGTCTATCAACATGACTCTGTGTTGAGTATGTGGGTGTTTAATCAAACGTCTGTGTGTTTAGTAGGTGAGTGGTCAATCAAAAGTCTTGTATGTAGAGTGTGGTTAGTCTAGTATATTAAGTAGGTAGGTGGTCAGTCAGATGTCTTATGTGTTGGGGAGGTGAGTGGCTTATCAAGAGAACTGTGTTTGTTGAGTAGGTGAGTGGTGGTCAATCATGGGTATTACGTATTGGATAGGCAGGAGGTAATAAGAAATAATGTTTTTAGTAAGTAGGCAATCTAAGTGCGTTGGGTAGGTGGTAAGTCTTGTATGTAAAGTAGGTTGTCTGTCAATAATATTATGTGTTGGGAGGGTAGTTGGTCTGTAAAGATAACTGTGTGTAGGGTAAGTGAGTAGGAGAGTCTTACTAATGGATAGGTAGGGTTATGGAGCTTGGTAGGTGTCTTGTACATGTGTGTTGGATAGGTGGAATGACAACTAAAGCCTTATGTAGATTGTCTATTAGGTGATATGTCTTGTACGTTAAGTAGGTAGTCTGTCAAATGTATTGTGTGTCGGTATGGTATGTGGTATATCAAGATGTCTGTGTGTAGGGTAAGTGGGTAGGAGAGTCTTACTACTGGATAGGAAGGGTATTAGTGTTTGGTAGGTAGTGTGTATATGTGCTTATGGATAAGTAGATGGACAATCAAAGGCCTTATGTGATGAATGGGAAGGTGTTCTATCAAGAGTGCAGTGTTGAGTAGGTAGGTGGTGGGTCAAAAATCTTGTATTTACAGTTTGTGTGTGGTAAGTCTTTTATGTTAAATAGGTAGAGTCTGTCAATAGTCATATGTTTTGTGAATGTAGCTGATCTATAAAGATAACTGAGTGTTTGGTATGTGGGCTGTCAATCGAGTACACTACTGATTAGGTAGGTGTATTAAGAATCATTGTGCTTGGCAGGAAGGTTGTGCATGTGCGTTGAATAAGTGGATGGACAATGAAAGGTCAAATGCAATGGAGTTTATTTATAAGTTTATAAGTTAGGTGATATGTCGGAGGTACAGTGTGTTTACTAGGTGGGAGGTTAGTAAAAAATCTTGTATTTAGAGTTTGTGTGTGTGGTCTTATATGTTTTGTATGTTTGTGTGTGTGTGTGTGTGTGTGTGTGTGTGTGTGTGTGTGTTTGTGTGTGTGTGTGTGTGTGTGTGTGTGTGTGTGTGTGTGTGTGTGTGTGTGTGTGTGTGTGTGTGTGTGTGTGTGTGTGTGTGTGTGTGTATGTATGTGTGTGTGTGTGTGTGTGGTATGTTGTATTTTAATTATTTGATCTTTCAATATTCTCATGTGTTGGAAAGGTTAGTGGTCTATAAAGATAAATGTGTGTTGTATAAATGGTTAGTCAATGTCAATGTGTTGAATTAAGGTCTAATTTATTGATTAGTTGTGTGATCTATCAAGAGTGCAGTATATTAAGTAGGTGGTGAACAGTCAGATGTCTTATGTGATGGGGAGGAGAGTGGTCTATCGAGAGTACTGTGTGTGTAGGGTAGGTAGATGGTCAATCAAAAGTCTTCTATGTAGAGTGTATGGTCAGTATTGTATGTTAGGTGGTAGGTGGTCAAATGTATTATGTGTCGAATAGGGTGAGTGGTCTGTCAAGAGGACTATGTGTTGGGGAGGTGGGTGGCCTATCGAGGGTCTGTGTGTGTTGAGTGGGTAGATGGTCAATCAAAAGTCTTGTATGTAGAGTGTGGTTAGTCTAGTATATTGGGTGGGTAGGTGGTCAGTCAGATGTCTTATGTGTTGTGAAGATGGTTGGCCTATCAAGGGTACTGTGTGTGTTGGGTAGGTAGGTGGTCAATCAAAGGTCTTGTATGTAAGGTGTGGTTAGTCTAGTATATTAGGTGGGTAGGTGATCAGTTGGATGTCTTATATGTTGGGGAGGTGGGTGGTCTATCGAGGGTCTGTGTGTGTTGAGTGGGTAGATGGTCAATCAAAAGTCTTGTATGTAGAGTGTGGTTAGTCTAGTATATTGGGTGGGTAGGTGGTCAGTCAGATGTCTTATGTGTTGGGGAGGTGAGTGGCCTAGTGAGAGTACTGTGTGTGTAGGGTAGGTAGATGGTCAATCAAAAGTCTTGTATGTAAGGTGTGGCTAGTCTAGTATATTAGGTGGGTAGGTGGTCAGTTGGATGTCTAATGTATTGGGGAGGTGAGTGGGCTATCGAGGGTACTGTGTGTGTTAGGTATGTAGATGGTCAATCAAAGGTCTTGTATGTAGAGTGTGGTTAGTCTAGTATATTGGGTGGGTAGGTGGTCAAATGTTTTATGTGTCGAGAAGGGTGAGTGGTCTATCAAGAGGACTATGTGTATAGTTTGGTTAGTCTAGTATATTAGGTGGGTATATGGTCAGTCGGATGTCTTATGTGTTGGGGAGGTGAGTGGGCTATGGAGGGTACTGTGTGTTTTGGGTAGGTAGATGGTCAATCAAAAGTCTTGTCTGCAGAGTGTGGTTGGTCTAGTATATTGGGTGGGTAGGTGGTCAGTCAGATGTCTTATGTTTCGGGGAGGTGAGTGGCCTATCGAGAGTACTGTGTGTGTAGGGTAGGTAGATGGTCATTCAAAAGTCTTGTATGTAAGGTGTGGTTAGTCTAGTATATTAGGTGGGTAGGTGGTCAGTCGGATGTCTTATGTGTTGGGGAGGTGAGTGGGCTTTCGAGGGTACTGTGTGTGTTGGGTAGGTAGATGGTCAATCAAAAGTCTTGTCTGCAGAGTGTGTGGTTTGTTTATCATGATTTTTGTATCTTTGGTCGGTCCTTCAAAAGTCTTATGCTTTGGGAAGATGGGGTGTCAATCCAGAGTTGTGTTTTTTAGGTTGATGTGTGATCAAACAAGTGTTTTGTGTGTATTGAGTAGGTAGATGGTCAATCAAGAGGACTATGTGTAGAGTGTGGTTAGTCTAGTATATTAGGTGGGTAGATGGTCAGTCAGATGTGTTATGTGTTGGGAAGGTGTGTGGCCTATCGAGGGTACTGTGTGTGTTGGGTAGGTAGGTGGTCAATCAAAAGTCTTGTATGTAAGGTGTGGTTAGTCTAGTATATTAGGTGGGTAGGTGGTCAGTCGGATGTCTTATGTGTTGGGGAGGTGGGTGGCCTATCGAGGGTCTGTGTGTGTTGAGTGGGTAGATGGTCAATCAAAAGTCTTGTATTTAGAGTGTGGTTAGTCTAGTATATTGGGTGGGTAGGTGGTCAGTCAGATGTCTTATGTGTTGTGACCTTTGAGGTCAGTGTTACATTAATTAGCACCGCATGGACGCTCCACATGATAGCCTTAGAGGTCAAGTGATGTGATATTAGCGATAAAGCTCCGCCGCCGTACACCAGTAGGCCTTGTATGTAACAGTGTATTAAATAAAAATAAAAAAAATAAGTAAATAATTAATATAAATAATAGCTGTCCCTTTATTTTTAATTAAAACGTGTATTGCGGGTTGCCTAGAGTGTTAAGAACGTACACAGCCATGATTAGATAGATAAGTATAGGTAGGTAACGGTGTATTAAATAAAAATAAAAAAAGAAGTACATAATTAATATAAATAATAGCTGCCCCTTGATTTTTTTATAAAACGTGTATTGCGGGTTGCCTAGAGTGTTAAGTACGTACACAACTATGATTAGATAGATAAGTATAGTAGGTAATGGTGTATTAAATAAAAATAAAAAAAGAAGTAAATAATTAATATAAATAATAGCTGCCCCTTGATTTTTAAATAAAACGTGTATTGCGGGTTGCCTAGAGTGTATTTTATATAGTATAACAAGGTTAACAGTGCATTTTATATAGTATAACATGGGAAAAGTTAGGTTAGGCTAAAAGAACACAAAAATAACATTAAAAAAGGAAACATTACACATTCTAAATTAGCTGAACATGCCTGGAACAATGAGCACAGATTTAACTGGGATAACACTAAAATACTTCACAGGGAACCGCATTTTTTTAAACGTAAATTTATCGAAGGTGCCTTTATGAAACTAAATAATGAACAAGTAATCAGTCAAAGTAGCATAGAAGTTAGACCCATGTGGATTCCTTTACTTAAAAACACACTTGATAAAAAGTTCAATACACTCATGACATCATCTAACCAGAATCCTACACCACCTGCACCTATAACAATTAAACACCCTATGAGTCTCCGTCCCCGTACCTGAGTCACCGCATTTTTGGCGATCTCGGAGCGTACGTCCCTGACCTCGTCAGTCTGTGTATGGTTGTTGTGAAGTGTAGTGTGTATGTTTGTCTAGTCCCCGTGTTTTATCACCTTAGAGGGAACTTCGTAGACACTGCATTTGGATTTTATCATCCTCACTTCGTACCTGGGACGTCTAGACGCCATCGTCACTACGGGTCGTAAGACTTCATCATTTTTGTAATATTTGGTTATGGTATTGTTTTATTCCTAATAATTGTTGTCTTTTCAGGTTAAAATGTAATTTCAATAGTAGTCTCAGTCCTTCCGAGTCATATATATCTAATTCTTTGTGCGTGTTGAATGTTATTTTAAATTAATTGTGTTTTTCAGGAACCATATATTTATGATTAGTTAATGTAATCTTATTTCAGTCAGATTTGAATATTAATTTTATTGTGTTTTACATTTTTCGTTGATATCGTGACCTTGACAGCGCCTAATTGGCTATATTAATTTAACCCTGTTAATATTTGTTATATTTAGTAGAAGTTCATTTTGTTGTACTCCTTTCTAGGATCTAGGTTAAAATGTAGATAATTATTAAAGTAGATAAGTTTATTAGTTTAAGAACGTAGTTTTATAACATGTTTGTGTAGATGTAATTTAGTTTTTAGCACTTGAAAAGGGTTTGGGTTTAACCAAATCGAAACGTCGTGATTGTTATTTTTCACGTAATGATGGCAAAGGTCCAACTACCTTTGTCTCCCTCATAAGAGTATATTTATTACAAAAAATGATATAAATTAAATAAAAAATTAATTAAATAGGTAGTCTAACAGTGTATGTTATATAATAAAGCTAGGGTAACAGTGTATTTATTAAAAGGTTGAGAAAAATTTATTAAAAAATTAATTTAAATAGGTAGGCTAACAGTGTATTTGTTAAACAATAAAAAGCACCTTCATGTTTTAGTAGGCAAGTCCTGCATTTCAATACTGTATTGCAGGTAGCGCCTTCATTTTTAAATATATAATTATTTAATTAAAAGGTAGCGCCTTCATTTTCCGTGATACTATACAGACCTGAGTCTAATTCACCTATATTTATACTACTACAGTGAAAATAAGCTTGCACAAAAGACGTTTGGTTCAAATGTTACATATCTATAGCATATTTCTATAATTTGATCGTGTGTTACAGGTATCTATTGTGCAAAACATGTGAGGGAACTAGGGATCGACGACAGTGTGATGATTTACAATCCATTGCTCGTTGCTTCCACGACACACTCTAACAATGTTGTAATATCTGCCATGGATGTAAAGGAAGTATATGGGCCGAGATCTGATGTTGGGGTGCCTCGGCCGATCGTAGAAAGACCGATTCTGTTGCCAAGGATGTGGACTCCGCTTTACAACAAAAGTCAGAAACAAAACTTCAATCAATGAAACCCCTGAACATGTTCTATGAAACAGCGAATAATGTGCTAGACTGCGCAGAAGAACATTTTACGCGATGCAGACACAATCTCGGCGTTGACACACGACACGGACTAACGTGCTGTATGATGAAGACATTTTTATTGAGGAGCGCTAAACACCAAATCTGTAATTTCTTATTAAACGATACACCTTCGTTGGAAGATCTACTACTTACTTAGTTAAATCACCATGGATTAGAAAAAATAAGAAACTAATGCCTTGTAAAATAAATATTGTATTGTGTATTGTATATGTTTTGGTTATATTTACCTTTGACTCAATTTCAAAATATTATAAGATTTAACCCGAAAAGTAACAATACAGGGAAAATAAGCTTGCACAAAAGACGTTTGGTTCAAATGTTACATATCTATAGCATATTTCTATATTTTGATCGTGTGTTACAGGTATCTATTGTGAAAAACATGTGAGGGAACTAGGGATTGACGACAGTGTGATGATTTACAATCCATTGCTAGTTGCTTTCACCACACACTCTACCAATGTTGTAATATCTGCCATGGACGTAAAGGAAGTATACGGGCCGAGATCTGATGTTGGGGTGCCTCGGCCAATCGGAGAAAGACCGATTCCGTTGCCAAGGATGTGGACTCCGCTTTGCAAGAAATGTCAGAAACGAAACCTTCAATCTATGAAACCCCTGAACATGTTCTATGAAACAGCGAAGAATGTGCTAGACTGCGCAGGAGAACATTTTACGCGAAGCAGACACAATCTCGGCGTAGACACACGACATGGACTAACGTGCTGTATGATGAAGACATTTTTATTTAAGAGCGGTAAAAATCAAATCTGTAAATTCTCATCCAACGATACACCTTCGTTGAAAGATATACCACTTACTTGGTCAAATCACCATGCATTAGAAAAAATAAGACAATAATGCCCTGTAAAATAAATATTGTATTGTGTATGGCATATGTTTTTGATTATATTTACCTTTGATTTATGCAAATTTCCTAGTGGCTAAGTTTCTTAAATCGATGGAGATGGCTACACTTTGCACTGAGGCATTAACTGAAATATTTTAATGCAAGTTTATTGCGAGACTGTAAATGAGATCATCTTAAAACCAGCTAAGACAACTTACTGTAGCTTGACAGTAGTACAAATATACTTCGATCAATTGGATACTAGCTGATAATAATGTTGGTTGACAAATTTTTATTAGAAAAAGTATATTTTTCGTTTTTGTTTTATCATGCGACGATAAATTATTTTTCTATTTCAAAAGCGCATTGCTAGAAATATTTCAGCGAAAATAACCTAGAAGACGTTGATGTTAACTTGATTTGAAAGTAGATTTAATACCTTCAAAAGATTAACCTAAACCATAACAAAGTGTAGCCAGTTTTAAAATATTAAAGTACTTAAATTTATTAGAGATATAATATGACATCAACAACGAGTAGGGTAGAATGCCTTCAAAGTCACACTTTGAAGGCAATCATGTTAATCTCCATAAGGAAAAAACCGTTGGATGTCTGCAGATCAGAACGCTGCCTTCAAAGTGCCACTTCGAAGGCAACCATGTTAAACGCCCATAAGGAAAAAACGTTGTGCACCGGCAGGTCGGCCGCCTGCCTTCAAAGTCGCATATCGAAGGCAAGCATGCTATTCTCCCATAAGGAAATAAAGTCGGGTGTCGGCAGGTCTGCCGCCTTTATTGAGTATACCGTAGACTCGGCCCGCCGATCATGACATTCACTGCAGTTTGGGCCGTGACATTCGGTGTCAGTCGGCCCGTTAACCTCAAGACCGGTTCGTTGCGACTTCCTTATCGGCTATTACGTTTCGGTCAGGAAGACGGCGAGGCCGTGGGCCGCCTGACCCGGTTTTGTCAGATGAAAACGAGTGTGTAGGTCATTAGCCTGGGCTGTCTGCTACCTCCGTCCCCAAATGGCAGCAGTTAATTGCAATGGAGTTAACAGTTGACCATGAAAAAAAAAACATAACAACAGTTCACCCAGTTGGTACACCCAAAATGTTAAGGTCTACAAGTTACTTGGCACTTACCGCTTGTAAGTACAACCAGTATATATAAGAAAATTAGTCTTAAAGGAAAACCACAGTCATGGCTGAGCTTGTGGTTAAGTTTTCAGTGAGAACAGACAGACAAACGCAATATTTACTTCGCCAACTCAGGACTATAAGCCAGGATTTCAAGGTGTGGGACTTTGAGGAGGAAATGAAGCCGCCCAACTCCACGGGTAAGTAAAAAAAAAAAAACAACAGTATTAAATTCAGTAGCATGTATTAGGCATAACCTACTTATAAATTACAATACTGGGGCTATTCCCCTTCATCCCTGTATACTTCAACTTAAACGATCCATCAGCCATCTCATCAAGCTCTCCCTCCGTCAAGTTGTCATTGAATCGTTTTGGCAAAAAAATAACCCTCTCCTCCTCTTCCACCTTTAACGTAACCAACACGGACGGGCCGAATTTTGTCTTGACCCGCTTGGCTGACACGACGGCATAGTCATGGTTAAGCTTTAGATTTTTGACATCAATTTTCGGAGCATAATCAGGCTCCGCCAAAGTGGATAACTTGTTAGAAAGACTCATGTTTCTGAAACAATAACAGTTTACAGTGAGACCAATTACCACACTTGTATTATATAAGTACACAAGCCAGCGTTTTCACAACTAACTAAACAGGACAATCAAACAATGTAAAAAGGCAGTAAACAATAATACATGCCCATCACATAGTTAAAAGTTAGGTTAATCAGTTTAAGCAAAGGAACAGTACACGTAGTTACACCAGATACATCACAATCCTCCAAACAAGTCCCGCACACAGTGTCAACAGTTTTCTAGCCCTACTCCTTCACTAAGACTGTTGTTTAATATGTTACAGCCGGCTACATGGCGCAGGCACTAGCACCAGTCAGGCTTTATCTAGAAGAGCAACCATTCATTCCAGAAGAGGAAGAAATGGAGGAGGCATCGACAAGTCGACCTTCGGCGAAAGTAAAACCATTAGAAAAATAAAAAAAAAGAATTGTAGTTAAATAAATATATATTTTAACCTTTACGTATAGCTTAAATTCCCTATCAACCAAACCCTATACCGTTCAACTAATAATAGAGGAGTTGGACACTGAATTAAGAAATTATACCAATAAGCTCCCCACGACCCTGAAAGGTTTACTTGTAACGTAAATATGGCCACCTTTAAGCCACAAAGTCAAAATCTCAAACTATGATAAATAAATAATAAGTCAAGTTACAATTCGTTTACTTAAATAAAATTTTTTTTCCACAAACTAGTAAGGTATATGAGGGTACGTATGTCTTAAACAACCTATCCAACAAAACAACTGTAATCCTAAAAGTCATTAACCAATGTTACAAAGAGAATACACCACATTGGGAGACGGGGTAAATACGACCCTGAAAAACAAGGTTTACTTGTTGTAACGTAAAATGGTCACCTTCAAGTCACAAAGTCAAAAGTAAAAACAGTATCTCTTAAACTACGACAGATATTTAATAAGTCCAGTTACGATCCTAAAAACAAGGTTTACTTGTATGTAACGTAAATTAAAGAAAATAGTCACATCTAAGTCACAAAGTCAAAAGTAAAAACAATATCTCTTAAACTACGATAGATAAATAACTCCAGTTATAATTCGGTTACTTAACCTTTTCACACTCCTCTTACTACCACAAATTCCTTAAGCTAAAGCATAGAAACCAGCAAGAAAGCACATGCTAGTGGCTAGTAGACATATCACTTAATACTTTTGTTCTTAAGAATGTCTATAAGAAATAGCCCGTAAAAACATAACAGTACAGCCTAAATAACATTGAAAAACTAAAAAAGACTATTGTAAGCAACAAACACTCTTCCTATTACAGATCCCTGTTAATTTAAGCTACTACTAAATAAAAACTTAAAGCTTAATACATTGTAGTTATAACAATGGTTATAAAAATAGCACCTAAAAAACATAGCAGTTAGTTCAGATTAATTATTCCAAAACAACATTGCCAAATCAACAAGACTATTTTAAGCAGCAAACACCCTTCTTACTACATATCCCTGTTAATTTAAGCTACTACTAAAGAAAACTTAAAGCATAATACATTTTAGTTATAACAATAATTATTAAACAAAAAAACCAGCACCTAAATAACATAGCAGTTAGTACAGATTAATTATTCTTAAACCACATTGCAACAAACACTCTTCCTATTACAGATCACTGGTAATTTAAGCCATTATCAAACAAAACTTAAAGCGTAGTATAAAGGTAAGCACTCAAACAAACTACGGCTAGTAGACATACCGCCAAGCCAGTTATAGCCCAAAAACATAGCAGTTGCCAAACTAAAACAAGCCTATCTTAAACAACACACACACACTCTCCTCACTACAGACCCCTAAAGCTATCACTAAACCAAAACACAAATCTTATAAACCAGCAAAAATGGCGAGCGCATGCTGCGGCTAGTAAACATACTGCTTAATATAAACTAAGCTCAAACATAGTTAGTATAGCTTAAAGTATTGCTACAAAGTTGAGTGGGCTGCCTAGGTGCCACCACATGACAGACAACAGTCACTGAGGACATCAACATTCCCTAAACCATCGCAGCAACGGAAAACAACAGTCGGCTACCTGACAATGACACCACAGCAGAACACCAAGACAACACCACAGCCTAATTCTAAACCACAGCCTCCGAAGGCATAGTCTGGACCCCTTAACGACCCGCACAGAGCAACAACACCTAAAGCTAACACACTTACTTTCTGGCGAGAGCAGGTGAGAGACTGAGTAGCTGGAGCGTGACTGTGCTCACCACACGGGCTACCCCCGGTATTTATACGATTTACCAAGGATGTTCCGGTAAAAGGGATTACTCTACAGAGTGGGTAAAAATTTTACAAGTCCCAAGGAGGTTGACGCCCCTCCCGAATCATATAAAAGCGGGCTTAGGCAGCCGTCAGAATCACAGTTCCCCCAGCACCATGGCTCCACCTCAGTACTTGCTATGTTCCACCTGCCAGGAAGCCTTTTTCCTGACGGAGGAGGCTAGGGCTAGACATGGGCTATTGTGCGCCGCCATCCAGATGTTGTCCTCAGCTAACCAGCTTAGACGATCAGCTGTCCATCATTCGGCGGACGCACCGCACTCAGCTGTCTATCGCCCCGCATCCCCGCCGGCACACCACTTATCTGCTGTCCCGGCTTACCACTCATCCGCTGAGCTGGCTCATCACTCGTCTGCTGTCCCGGCTCATCACTCATTTGCTGAGCCAGCTCGTCACTCATCAGATGTCACTTCTGCGCAGACAGCCCGTAAAAGATTGTCACCCAAAGAAGATCGCCGCACTACCACCACCACCACCAAAAAGCAGAAGGTGACTGCTTCGCCAAAAGCCACGCCCTTTGCCATTGCTAAAGCGGTGGCATTAACTAGTCAACCGCCAATCACCTGGAAGGTGAAAAAAGGTCTGTCCAGTGCCAGGGATTACGTCCTCAGCAATCCTAACGGCTACTACAGGGACCTGACTACCTTCCTGCATGCCACCACGCCACTGCTACATCAACTCCTGCAGGAAGAAACAACGGCCAGACCATCATCACTCAAGTACAATCTTGTACTTGAGGCCCTCTACGACCACCCTGAAGGACTGCAAGACCTCTTTAACTTTAAAACTACAAACAAGACGATTCACTCTACGGACGAACTTCACGACACGCTGGAAGGAGACTACGAGAAACTGCTACGGGAATCCAGCAAGGCAGAACTCAAAGGAAGCGGATGGTCTCTCGTGGCTCCTACAACGCTCACCTTACATGTAAGTCTTTTTAGTCATGTAAAACCTCCTGGGCACTATACAGACTTACCAAAAAAGATTAAGAGAAGGAAAGCCACTATTAATGTACAGAATACAGACGACAAGTGCTTTCTCTACTGTTTGCTTGCCAAAAAACTCCCCCAGAACTTAGATTACGATAGAGTTAAATTAGACGAAAACTCGTTTGCCG
>JAQJVL010007023.1:0-25875 GCA_035578905.1 Stictocephala bisonia | reverse complement strand
TGAATACATTAAACGACTCCAAGAGCCTGTGAATTTAATCCGAACCTCCTTAACTGTGACAGTCTCGTATTTTGCTTTTCATGCTTCGTCCATGCTTTGTTTGTTCCAAAACCATTTCATCGAAGGGTTTTCCTAGTATGCTGATCAGCCATGTCGAGAGTACGTGACAGATAAAGGTTTTAGTATGGTTCAAAGGAGCAGTTTGAAGGTTTTTTTGTTAACCATAACAAAACCTAGCACTCATATCTGTTGGGAATTATTTGGCCGCGAATAGTCATTTCTTGGAGCGAAGTTGACCACTTACAGCCGTGTCCGTAGGAAAGTAGATGGCCACTAATTGTAATTTCTTAGCAAGAAAGTTGGACACTGAGAGTCATTTCGTTGTTGATGGCCACCAATAGTTATTTCTTGGAGGGAAGTTGGCCACTTACAGCCGTGTCCGTAGGAAAGTAGATGGCCACTAATAGTAATTTCTTAGCAAGAAAGTTGGACACTGAGAGTCATTTCGTCGTTGATGGCCACTAATAGTCATTTCTTGGAGAGAAGTTGGCCACTTACAGCCGTGTCCGTAGGAAAGTAGATGGCCACTAATAGTAATTTCTTAGCAAGAAAGTTGGACACTGAGAGTCATTTCGTCGTTGATGGCCACTAATAGTCATTTCTTGGAGGGAAGTTGGCCACTTACAGCCGTGTCCGTAGGAAAGTAGATGGCCACTAATTGTAATTTCTTAGAAAGAAAGTTGGACATTGAGAGTCATTTCGTCATTGATAGCCACTAATAGTTATTTCTTGGAGGGAAGTTGGCCACTTACAGCCGTGTCCGTAGGAAAGTAGATGGCCACTAATTGTAATTTCTTAGCAAGAAAGTTGGACACTGAGAGTCATTTAGTCATTGATGGCCACTAATAGTTATTTCTTGGAGGGAAGTTGGCCACTTACAGCCGTGTCCGTAGGAAAGTAGATGACCACTAATTGTAATTTCTTAGCAAGAAAGTTGGACATTGAGAGTCATTTCGTCGTTGATAGCCACTAATAGTTATTTCTTGGAGGGAAGTTGGCCACTTACAGCCGTGTCCGTAGGAAAGTAGATGGCCACTAATTGTAATTTCTTAGCAAGAAAGTTGGACATTGAGAGTCATTTCGTCGTTGATAGCCACTAATAGTTATTTCTTGGAGGGAAGTTGGCCACTTACAGCCGTGTCCGTAGGAAAGTAGATGACCACTAATTGTAATTTCTTAGCAAGAAAGTTGGACATTGAGAGTCATTTCGTCGTTGATAGCCACTAATAGTTATTTCTTGGAGGGAAGTTGGCCACTTACAGCCGTGTCTGTAGGAAAGTAGATGACCACTAATTGTAATTTCTTAGCAAGAAAGTTGGACATTGAGAGTCATTTCGTCGTTGATAGCCACTAATAGTTATTTCTTGGAGGGAAGTTGGCCACTTACATCCGTGTCCGTAGGAAAGTAGATGACCACTAATTGTAATTTCTTAGCAAGAAAGTTGGACATTGAGAGTCATTTCGTCGTTGATAGCCACTAATAGTTATTTCTTGGAGGGAAGTTGGCCACTTACAGCCGTGTCCGTAGGAAAGTAGATGGCCACTAATTGTAATTTCTTAGCAAGAAAGTTGGACACTGAGAGTCATTTAGTCATTGATGGCCACTAATAGTTATTTCAAATTTGGAAGTTGGGCAATAATAATTGTTCCACAGGGAGAAATGTTGGGACTAATACTGATATTTTAATAACAATAATTTTCATAAGGAGGTTATTTGAATATTAATAGTCGATGTCCGTAAATGGGATGTTATCCATCCACTAATTTTGTTAATCATTCAAATTAAACTAACAACTCTAGTTTTTCCTAACGGCTTTTCCCAGCGCACCCTTCTCTAGTGTGTCCATTTACAACACCCTTTCAGTTGATTTAATCACCATGAAGCTCTACAAATGTGTTTTAATAGCTTAAATGTTTTCTAATCAAAACCTCTGACATAATATTCACTTTGTTATATTATTGTTGTTGCTGTACTTTGTTATATGATTGTTATTTACTGTTTAGTTATTATTGTTCTTAGTTATTTCTGATACTGTTATTACAGTTTTACATTTATTTTGTATTGTTTTGGACGATTGTTCAATTTTTATTATATAATTTTTGTACGTTACTTTTTTTCTGTTGAATTATGAACTCTTAATGCATGTTAGTTTCGGGTTCTCTCCATGGTTATTAGTGCTGCATTTAATTTTGTAGATTAATTTATTAATTCACATTGTAATTGGGTATGTTAACCTGTTATGTTGCATTATTATTATTACTATTGAAATAAATAAATAAATAATATGGAACAATACCCTACTGAACTGACAAGAGTACACAAATGATACAATTGCATGTTACAATCCCATCGAACGAATTTAAAGAAATAATTAATTTTTTAGTAATTTATATTTTAATCTACTCCTTATTTTCCATTGAATTTTTGTTCTTGGTGTTGGTAGCTTTTTAGTTCAGATAACTTAAAAATAGTTATGAAAAATGTTTTGTATATATTGAGACCTTCCACCAAATTCAAAACTGTTTTTGGTCCTCAAGTCCGGATTTGTGAGGTAATTTCATAATCTGACAACCGTGTGGTTTTTAAATTTAAATGATCCAGGATAAATCAGTGAACCTTAGTGTCTTATTTAATACCATAAATTTATTTTACAAGGTAAATTAAAATAAATTATCTTTGTAAGTAATCGTCTTAAAATCGGTAGTTAAATAAAAATGTACTATATCTATATACTGTTTAATTATATCAAAATTTAAAATTAAATGGTTATAACAATACAATCTTATTGTTAAGCAAACGTTTCGCAGGAGCAGTAAGAGAGTTGAGTATCCAATGACTGCGTGATTAACCCGAGCCTGGGGCAACAATTAGCCAGGTAATGTAGACAAAGAGCAGCTTTTAAAAGCACGACCCCCAGGCGGGGCCCACTTTTGTGAGGGAGGAAAATGATACGTAGGGTGCCAGTTAGGGGTAAATGGAATATAGTTGTTGAATTACACTGTAAAAGCATTGGATAAGAAACTTCAAACCCTTAACACCATATGTAAAGTTAAACAGCTTACTGCAAATTTGCTTTAACAAGTACGAAATAAAAATCCATTCACACATTTTAAAATGAAATATTTTTAATCTTCTTAAAACTATTCCTTTCTTTGGCCAAATGTACATTACTGTGCTCTACGAGCCCTGTTAGTACATTACTGTGCTCTACGACCCCTGTTACTACATTAATGTGCTCTACGACCCCTGTTAGGCCAGCTCAACCTCTCTACGTGCATTTCCTCAGAGTATGTACATTAATGTGCTCTACAACCCCTGTTAGGCCAGCTCAGCCTCTCTACGTGCATTTCCTCAGAGTATGTACATTAATGTGCTCTACAACCCCTGTTAGGCCAGCTCAGCCTCTCTACGTGCATTTCCTCAGAGTATGTACATTAATGTGCTCTACGACCCCTGTTAGGCCAGCTCAACCTCTCTACGTGCATTTCCTCAGAGTATGTACATTAATGTGCTCTACAACCCCTGTTAGGCCAGCTCAACCTCTCTACGTGCATTTCCTCAGAGTATGTACATTAATGTGCTCTACGACCCCTGTTAGGCCAGCTCAACCTCTCTACGTGCATTTCCTCAGAGTATGTACATTAATGTGCTCTACAACCCCTGTTAGGCCAGCTCAACCTCTCTACGTGCATTTCCTCAGAGTATGTACATTAATGTGCTCTACGACCCCTGTTAGGCCAGCTCAACCTCTCTACGTGCATTTCCTCAGAGTATGTACATTAATGTGCTCTACAACCCCTGTTAGGCCAGCTCAACCTCTCTACGTGCATTTCCTCAGAGTATGTACATTAATGTGCTCTACAACCCCTGTTAGGCCAGCTCAACCTCTCTACGTGCATTTCCTCAGAGTATGTACATTAATGTGCTCTACGACCCCTGTTAGGCCAGCTCAACCTCTCTACGTGCATTTCCTCAGAGTATGTACATTAATGTGCTCTACGACCCCTGTTAGGCCAGCTCAGCCTCTCTACGTGCATTTCCTCAGAGTATGTACATTAATGTGCTCTACGACCCCTGTTAGGCCATTAGAGTAATGGTCGAATGTTCATTAATGTGCTCTACGACCCCTGTTAGGCCATTAGAGTAATGGTCGAATGTTCATTAATGTGCTCTACGACCCCTGTTAGGCCAGCTCAACCTCTCTACGTGCATTTCCTCAGAGTATGTACATTAATGTGCTCTACAACCCCTGTTAGGCCAGCTCAACCTCTCTACGTGCATTTCCTCAGAGTATGTACATTAATGTGCTCTACGACCCCTGTTAGGCCAGCTCAACCTCTCTACGTGCATTTCCTCAGAGTATGTACATTAATGTGCTCTACGACCCCTGTTAGGCCAGCTCAACCTCTCTACGTGCATTTCCTCAGAGTATGTACATTAATGTGCTCTACGACCCCTGTTAGGCCAGCTCAGCCTCTCTACGTGCATTTCCTCAGAGTATGTACATTAATGTGCTCTACGACCCCTGTTAGGCCATTAGAGTAATGGTCGAATGTTCATTAATGTGCTCTACGACCCCTGTTAGGCCATTAGAGTAATGGTCGAATGTTCATTAATGTGCTCTACGACCCCTGTTAGGCCAGCTCAGCCTCTCTACGTGCATTTCCTCAGAGTATGTACATTAATGTGCTCTACGACCCCTGTTAGGCCAGCTCAGCCTCTCTACGTGCATTTCCTCAGAGTATGTACATTAATGTGTTCTACGACCCCTGTTAGGCCATTAGAGTAGTAAGTATTCTACCATTCAATCAATCTAAATAATTCTAACCCTAAATTGTATGTGATAGATTGTCAAGGTACGAAATTGCACGCTTAAAATTAAATTGAACGTAAATTTATATTAAATTCATGATCCGAAGTACAAAATCAAATTCTGACTTAAAAAGTGGTCTAGGGTTGACTTTTTCATTTTACTACTAATGGGCAAAAATTATATTTGAAAGTTTATTACTTGGTAGTTTTTATATGAATGGTGTAAAATTTAAGCCGCTCTAATCATACATGCTTACTGCAGTAGTTATTAGAGAAAGAACAATCAAATTTAGATTTAGGTATGAAATTGGCAGTTTTATATGCAGTTAATTTGCTATATCAAAATAGATTTTTGATTTTTTTGAACTGAAATAACTTAAGTTCGTAAATTACATTAGTTGATCACTGTTATGCTCATTCGTCCTCTCCAATTTACTTCTCCCAGATGGTTTCTCCCCTATTAATACAACAATAAAAGGGAATAACTTTTGTCAATTATAATATTTTGTTAAATATAGTTGATAATATAAATTCTTCTCAATTATTATAAGTTTAGGCCTACTATAAATTTAGTAATACTATTTTATGTTATTTATTATACAACTACATCTTTTAATAAGCCTTTCACTGTGCCTGTCTATCGACTATGTAATTCGCTGCCATATAATATAAAGCTTATTGATATTGAAAGCTTGCCAGCTGTGGAGTACAAAGTTGTATGACAAGGGAGATGAGGGTTGGGTCTGACGCTCATGGAGGGTGTATTTAAGAAAATGAATTAATGACTTTGTTGACTTAGTTTAAAATTTAATTTTTAATATCTTTAACTAGCATTTAGTAACTTATTTACTATTTTTTGTATACATTTTATTTTTAAAATGCCATTTATATGGTAAATTATTTAAAATTGTAATTTATATAAGAAAGTAAAAATTTTATGCGTATTATATACAATTACAAAAAAGATTGTTGTCACTATTCCATTGTAAAATGTTATTAATTTGGTTAAGTGGACGAGATGACTTCATAAACTTCAATAAAGTCCTTCTCATTTCATTTAAATGTGAGATGTAATTAAAAAGTATGAGTATATTCGTAAATGAAATGAGTCATATTTATACAGTTGATGGTCAGTTGGTTTACCTTCCGTGTTTTTACAAGTAGGCCCTAAGCATTTGAGTTTTTAAAGCAGGGTAAATTATGAAATGGATAGATGGGTGGCCAGATTAGCTTGCCATAGTTCTAATTCCACGTTTTCCGCATCCACCACAGGCAGGTTTATATATATGTCCAATTAGTATACCGTACTGCGGTGTAAAATTAACACATCTTACAGATATTTGTTAGTTTCAAAAAACAAACAAAAAACACTGTTCTATTCTACAACACAGGACCCCGAATTTCGACATTCTTATAATACGGTTGTTTTCACTTCAGTTTGACCATACTTAACTTTAGTTATCGCTCTACCTACAAAATGTTACTCTACTCATTCATTCAGGAATGGCATAGCTCATGCACGACACACCTATTAAGACATTTTTTTACATCCGGCGTTGTTTAAAAAGACACCGTTCGGACGTTGGCACAAATTTCAAGTCTCCTGCAATACGCTCTTCGACAGACCATATCGGCTCCCATAAAGTTATTTATAAACGAATAATTTGCCACGATGGAACAGAATGCAGCTGGACTGCACGGTTATTTTGCAGTGCATGCCATGACGTTGAGCCCCGTGCAGCTGCCCCTCCCCCCGCTTGAAGGGGTCATGCCCCCCCCCCCCAAATACCGACTGTAGTTGCTCATAGTTAATGTGTTCCTTTACGATTGTGTTTGTTTCTCTAAACGGCCCAAGGTGAATCGATTCTTTCCACTTCTCATGCTCTAATTTAGCTAGTCGCTTATTTGTTCGGTAACAAGAACATGAGATAAATTCAAAAAGACCAATTTTGTTTCAAGTAGTTAAACAAGGTATAGAAATAAAGTCTGGTATTTGGAGCCTAAATATTTACACAAGTCTGCCACCAGTAGATATGTCTTTATATCCATTTCCCCGACAGAATAATAATTAAACTAATACATATTTTAGATAAACAATTTTTGTAATTCCGTACACCCTTCAACAATTCATTTTATATACAATATATATCCTAGACACACAGCACAACTTAAACGTAAGGTAAATCCGCGATACAGGTCCGTCCTAGAAACGCGATATAACTTAAGCTTGAGGTAAATCCGAGATACATGTCCGTCCTAGACACACGGTATAACTTGAACGTAAGGTAAATCCGAGATACAGGTCCGTCCTAGACACGCGGTATAACTTATACGTAAGGTAAATCCGAGATACAAGTCCGTCCTAGACACGCCATATAACTTAAATGTAAGGTAAATCCGAGATACAGGTCCGTCCTAGACACGCGGTATAACTTGAACGTAAGGTAAATCCGAGATACAGGTCCGTCCTAGACACGCGATATAACTTAAACTTGAGGTAAATCCGAGATACAGGTCCGTCCTAGACACACGGTATAACTTAAACGTAAGGTAAATCCGAGATACAGGTCCGTCCTAGACACGCGGTATAACTTGAACGTAAGGTAAATCCGAGATTCAGGTCCGTCCTAGACACGCCATATAACTTAAACTTGAGGTAAATCCGAGATACAGGTCCGTCCTAGACACACGGTATAACTTAAACGTAAGGTAAATCCGAGATACAGGTCCGTCCTAGACACGCGGTATAACTTGAACGTAAGGTAAATCCGAGATTCAGGTCCGTCCTAGACACGCCATATAACTTAAACTTGAGGTAAATCCGAGATACAGGTCCGTCCTAGACACACGGTATAACTTAAACGTAAGGTAAATCCGAGATACAGGTCCGTCCTAGACACACGGTATAACTTGAACGTAAGGTAAATCCGAGATACAGGTCCGTCCTAGACACGCCATATAACTTAAACGTAAGGTAAATCCGAGATACAGGTCCGTCCTAGACACACGGTATATCTTAAACCATTGATTATATGAACATACAATAGATAAACCATCCAATAGGAATATTTGTGCCAGTAATTTTGTTAGTTTGTGTGGCCCGCAACCACAGCTGGTTTAAACTGCATTACATTTACATGGGACTACACTATCGCTCCACAATGGACCACAAAAACAGCTGATATTTTGAGACTCAAAATTTAACATTGGATGGGAAATCTATTTGTGTATAAAATCAATGCTTAAACGTAAGGTGAATCCGAGATACAGGTCCGTCCTAGACAAACGGTATATCTTAAACGTAAGGTGAATCCGAGATACAGGTCCGTCCTAGACAAACGGTATATCTTAAACGTAAGGTGAATCCGAGATACAGGTCCGTCCTAGACACACGGTATATCTTAGACGTAAGGTAAATCCGAGATACAGGTCCGTCCTAGACACACGGTATATCTTAAACGTAAGGTAAATCCGAGATACAGGTCCGTCCTAGACACACGGTATATCCTAGACACTAAGTACATAAATGAAACGAAAATAATAGTGATCAGTTTGTAAAAATCGTATTTAAAGTAAATCTGTTAGAAATGAGCGAAGAGAACTAACAACAAAAGATATTCTGCTGACGTCTGTTTCCCGGTATTATCGACTCAGCACCGATCTCGATTGTTATTCGGCTCTGGACAATCCACGGTCATTGTTGAAACAATAGTGGCAAGATGACGCTACTTGACAATCCACGGTCATTGTTGAAACAATAGTGGCAAGATGACGCTACTTGACAATCCACAGTCATTGTTGAAACAATAGTGGCAAGATGACGCTACTTGACAATCCACAGTCATTGTTGAAACAATAGTGGCAAGATGACGCTACTTGACAATCCACAGTCATTGTTGAAACAATAGTGGCAAGATGACGCTACTTGACAATCCACGGTCATTGTTGAAACAATAGTGGCAAGATGACGCTACTTGACAATTCACAGTCATTGTTGAAACAATAGTGGCAAGATGACGCTACTTAAAGTTATGCATCATTCCAAATCATGTCCAATTGTAAATTTATAGAACTTACTTATATAAGTAACATTGCACAACCATGACCCCCAAATTAATCTTGTTTTGATTTCAGTTAGACAAAGTAAAAAAGGCAAAGATGTTTCACGTTAGGGACATTGAGATTTAAAGACCTGTATATATTTTTATTTTATTGTATTGTTCGTTCATTCACTGTTATTTTTAAAACATGGTAACGTTTGTTTAGTCTTAAAAATTCAAGTTTTTCCAATTCAATTCATGTTTGAAGGTACGAGTATAATTTCCTACAAATATAAAGTTAAACTTCCTTTTGGTTTTATTCGAAATGTCCAAGGTAACAATTAGTTAAGAAAAATTGCAATAATTTCTCTTAAATTCTCCCCCTTAGTTTGCACTAGTTGAGGTTTAATGTGTCCATGTAAGATAAAATTTAAAGGAAAGGTATAGTTAAATGTTAGTTTAAATGTACTGTACTAGCAGAATACTCGGTCCTCGTATACTTTAGTACCGTATCTACGGTTTTGTATCTTTAGTTTATTTTGAAATCGGGCCAAAACTCTAATTAAGAGTGTTAGTCTTGTAAAGTATATAATGTATATTTCAGTACAACAGTTGATTCATTATTAGGTCAAATAATGAATGTATACATCTTACTATGAACAACCTTTGTTTTAATGTTTCTGTGATTAGCTATAAAATAATGTACATACACGTTTTAACCGGAGAATAAAATAAAATGTGTTATATAAGAATTTTAACTTATACATAAGTTATGAATATACTTACAATTGAGAGATAAAGTAAAATGTATTTGTTATTACCAAACAGTTATGGTTCAACTAATTCAAAAGGCCTTGTGAATGACAGCAAACTACTTGGACGTCTCGGAAATAGCCAGCGTTTTAAAATGCCATCCAAAAAGGCGGCCAATTTAGGAATGCTCCATTAATTGTTCTTCTTTTGTTACTTAAATATATGAAATTTGTGAAAAAAAAATTATAACTTCTATTTAGTCCTCATCATATATCCTTATCCTTTCAGTTTAAACTTGGAAACCATGAAAACTGCAAATGTTATCAGAAAGTTGTCTATGGCAAACCCGTTTAAAACTTATAAATGGTCCTATTTTAGTTCATTAGAACTAAACTGTTAGTATAGTTCTGATTTCATATTGTAAACTGCAATTTAGTTTACGGTGCTCACTCTTGGTGGAATATTCATTGGTACAGAAAGGGGGTTTTATTTATTGAACCTAATTTTACAATATTACGGTCCATTTGTGTGTTCGGTCTAAGCGTGTTTTACTCAGGCGATGTCATGTGGCTTTGCCCTAATTATGCATTTATATGTAATGCGGTTAATACAGCTTCCACAATCTATTCCAGAGATATATCCTAACTTTAAATTGCCTACTGTAGATATTTAAACGCATTTAATTGTAATTACATAAAGCGTGGTTTCGTTTACTTGAAACATATTATTATAAGACTTTATAGCATATATTAGGTATATTATAAATTGTGAAGAGGTCCATGCTTATATTACATTTTAGTAGGCCTTATCTGTATTTTGTCTCTATGATATTCCCGTTTCTTTGAATTACATATATTTAATTGATGCCTCATCAACAATTACATGTCTGCTTGATCATAACATCTCCAAAAGGCTGTTTACTACGGAGATCATCGTAGTGCACCCGTAAAAAAGAAATGTAGACTACCAGGATATCTTTTAGAATTTTAAACTTCCACTCACGCTATACAAATTTTCTATTACAAATATTACTACTAAAAATGTTTGACAATGAAATCTCTAGTTCACATAATTTTAAATTAATATGCCCTAACGTAGACACCAAAACCTAATAAATTGTACAACACGAGAAAACCCCTAGCACAATCATTGATGAATTGATGCAACCTCTGAAATGGTCGTTAAACATAATTGTACTCTCTAACTTCAGGACTCTCCATTGTCACATACTTAAAAACATGTTTTAAATAAAAAAATGACTACAGTTAAAAATATACAAACTTTTAAATAGTTCAAACTGACCAATTTTAATTACACAACAAACAGATAAAAATAGACAAACTATTCTAAATAAACACAACAATTTGATTTTTCTACATATTGTTCAGGTTAGAAACACCAAGCATACCGAAAATATGCTGACATTTGTATAACTGTTTAATTTCATACGTTTTGTTTCTTATTTTTGTCACTAAAAATGTCTGACCAGGTAAATAAAATGAAACTAATGTTCGCTCTAGATGCATTTATATAAATCTATATGACACAGAGAAAAAGATACAGAGCGTTTTATTATGGCCGTAGTGAACGTCTTGGTGTCAGTTGTAAGTAGATTACAACTGACGTATATCTTTATGAATCTATAGTAATAATTACTAAGTTAGTCCTTGAGGAATTGGAGTTAAAAAAGGAGGGACTGACAAGGTACTGGCCCTGTCATCGCATGGCAAAGTGGAGAAATAACTACTAGGCACACCTTTAACGCACTATTTAGTGCGACCTCTGTTTCCTTCTTCATATGGCCATAACACGAGTTGCAACTTAATTGTGAAGAGAATTTGCTCACCAGATGGTTTAAGAACTAGATTGGAAAATTACAGAGCCAATTTGATCCAGTTTAAATTAAATACACCAAAGCCATACGTGGTATTAGGAGATGTCCTAGAGAAGGTACATTCCACTGTAGACGTCCTATATATCCTGTATCAGGGCTTAGTTTTTTTCAGGCCCTAAAGGATGTTTTCACATCTTTAAAAGAGACTATTGTTTTTCCCTCTTTTCCCTCTCGATATATATATTGCACCTTGCTGATAACTATATGTCATCGCACAACATATTGTACTTCCCAATTTGTTTAGCTCTCATTTTGTGTTTCATGTGAGAGCCCATGTTAGATCACACTATGTTCGTCGGCAGAGGGGATGACTCCGGCCGCCTCTTAAAGTTGAAATAACCAATTATTATTATAACAACTGTTATTTATATTATTTTTATGTTTGAAACTTTCTACAGTAATTTAAAATTATGTTCCTTATATATGTTCTGGAATTCCCTCTTTGATTCCTCAATCATTCGAGCCCATCGGGCCGACCGTGTCCAGTTTTGTAAAATGTTGTACTGAAAATAGAACAAACGAAATGTGTTCAGTTTATAACTGCACTGGTTGTTCAGATAATCCTTGGCAAACACTCTATTGTCAGTAAAGAAGTGGAGATTAAGCGAGAGAGGTATAGCCACTGCAACAAATAGAGCAAAGGATCGCGGACATCTGAGTGTTTTCCAACTGGAGGTTATTGCTGTTTATGAGGCTAGTTTGGTTTTCTGTATCTCTGTCTGTTTCTTATAAAATATATATTTCAAAATCATTAATTTTTATGACAGTTCTAAATAATTTCCTCTTTTTAAGTTTCTCTAATAATAAAAATATAACAGTTGTCTTTTATAAAGTCATTATACATTGGTTTCCAAGTAACAAGGTTCGATATACAGTATATGTATTTAAATTATTGCTATTCATAATTATGTTGGACACTTTTTTACTATTAATCAATATAAATAAATTAGAATTGTTTTAAGTGGTCCCCACCAACCTACACAACACCGATCCTCCCACTGACCAATGACACCGTTTTGGGACCTAAAAACGCAACACTCAGAAATGGAACTGGGAGTCTTAACAAATTTAAAAAGAGGTCAGCTGATAACCACCAGCTGTTTATTTGCCATTGGGATATTAATTAATGACACTTTCTAAGGATTGGTCGGTCTTAGTTACTAATAAGGACTACATTCGGTAAAATAAATTCTCTTTATCGAATTCCACTTCAACTTTCTTGACGATCGGCGTCTTAACAAGAAATAAAGAAATCAACTAGCTGAGTGTGAATTTGATCACACATCAAAAACTTAATGCTGCTTACAGCAATCCTTAGAAACCTGTCATAAACACTATAGAAAAAATAAGGTTAGGACGCTTATTTACAAACATATACATTGCTTAGCATTTGGTAAGTATTCAAGGTTTATCAGCACATACCAAAGTTAATTTTGTACTTAAAGAGTGTTTTGTAGTCGAAATTATACATCATCAAACGCTTAATTACAAACATTACAAAAGTCTTCCAGTGGTCCCAACTTGTAAGAGTAACTCTTGTGTTGGTTCAGCACCCTAGAGAGTAGAGAGTGACTTCAGCAGCCAAGTCCTCACGTGACTTCAGCAGCCAAGCCCACACGTGACTTTAGCAGCCAAGCCCACACGTGACTTTAGCAGCCAAACCACAGATGACTTCAACAGCCAAGTCATCACGTGACTTCATTAGTCAAGCCCACGCGTGACTTCACCAGCCAAACCTACACGTGACTTCAGTTGCCAAGCCCACACGTGACTTCAGCTGCCAAGCCCACACGCGACTTCAGCAGCCAAGCCCACACGTGACTCCAGCCAGACCGTTCTGGGTCCAACAGTACTCCATTGTTGGTTTTCTAGATCCTTCGTCATCATCAGATGGATACTGCCATCTATCCGTTCATTTGATATATCACATTATCAAATATTTGAGATTTTTTTGTTTGATGTTTTGGTTACCATATGTCTTAGGCTTGATTCAAATTAATCTTCTTAGACGCATGCTGTAGACTTTTAAGACAAGGTGTTTGTTGTATTGATTTCTTTAATTATTCTATCAGGCATCGTACATTTCATTTTAATAGCTTAGTATATTTATTTAAATAATATTTCCTCTTAAATATTGCTATAAATGACCTGATGTAATTTACTCAGGTGTTTCCTTGTAGCCTTATTGTTAGAAATATTTTTAGTATTTCATTTAAAAATAGTAAAGACATTAAAAATTCTCTTCAGCGTTTCTTAACTTTTCGCCTCGGCAATCTTTCTTACAATCAATGAATAAACGCTTACAAGCAGTAAATGTGTCGTGCAAAATGGTCAGTTCTGCTAGTCAAATCGATGTGAGCAAGTCGAGTATAGCAAGTTTACTTGTATACTGAGACCCATCCCCCCACCAGACCTGGTAAGCGTGCCAACCGGGGGATGGCCCAAACCAAGTCGAGCGATGGGATCACGGGTGGCAGTTGGAGGGTCCAAAATAAAACTCGGCAGCTGAGCAAAACTAATTTATTATCAAAAAATCAAAATAATTAATTAATCAAAACGGCAGAAGGCCACAATATTAACGGGCAGAAGGCCCCAATATAATTTAGCACTTAAATCAATCCATAAACACTAAAATAACAAGATACAACACATAAACTACAGAAACAACAAACTCCACAAATACCAAAATTTAACAATCAATTTTTGTATGGCCTATCTGCAGTTTGGCCTGAGACTCCCCAAACGTAAGGAAAATTTATTAACAAAAATTTAAAAGGTGACAAACTTAGAAACAAATTTAGATAACCCCAAATAAAAGTGAAAATTTAGAAAACGTCTGGAAAACAACAATTAAACCGGCAATTTAGCCCGAATCCCTTGATTCCACCGGGCCAGGGAGTAAGCCGGAATCCCTGGGGAGCTCCGAATTAAAAGTTAAGCAAAAGAACAATAATCCCCTTTTGGTGAAAGTTTAAAAATTAAATAATTTAAAAGAAAATATAACACGGTACCGTTCGAGTAAAAATTCACTTCAAAACCCCCCCCTAATACACTTAACCAAAAAAAATAAATAACAATAACTAGGCCTAAGCATATAAATCAATAATAACAGGATTTAACAATGGGGACCTAACAAATATAAAAATCTAAACAAATGTAACAAGAAAATAAACTAATTAAAAAAATAAATAACAATAAATATTAACAGCGAACGTTCTTTGTGTAATTTAAAGTTTTTCTTTCTTTAATAAATCAATATGTCCCCAATGGCTGTGTTGCATTAATCACTGTTCAGTCTTAGGCCTAGGCCACATAAATATATCCATAAACATTTTTTTTTCTTTTTTCTATGCACTTGTTTTTTTTTTTCTTTTTTTTTCTTTTAAACGATGCACCAACAAAACCCCCCCAGCTCAGCCGCCGGGAAAATAAGATGGAAAGCACTGACCTGAGGACAGAAGACTCATACCCAAAGATGTAGGTGGGGCAGCAGGGTCACCAATGGCCTCTATACATGGTCCTCAGGCCAGGCTGGCAGTGTGGATGGTAGAACTTTGCCCGGACGACCGGCTGAGGGAAAATGTCCCACTCGAGGACCCTGGACTGTAAGGCACAACACACAGCACATCAAATACAGTCCAGCCATCACAACAAAATATTACACATAACAACTAAAAATATAAGGGTGCCTGATTTAACAAAACTTAACATGAAGAGACAAACTTATACATGATTGGAGGGAGAGATTAACTTTAGGCTATGAAAAATTATGTTGGAAAACAGATTTAAGACAAATTACAAATTAACAAATTATAAAAGAATTAATTACGTATATGGAACTAAAAATGACAAACTGAGAACTAGGCTATTGAAACATGAGCAATCTGTCATAACATGAAAATCAAACTAAAGATAGGCTAGGTTATTGTCCATGAACAAAAAGATGGTAAATCGGTAACTGCAACTTAAAAAGGCTCAACAAAACATTATACAGAACTACTATTAAATATGAAACCAGAGATAATAAAGCAATTAAAGTCAAAAAGGTAACAATGAGCACATGGCTCGAACCTAGGTTAAAACATCTAGACAAAGAATATAAATTTAACAAAACTCTGAAAACACAAGTAAGAACGATTAATATTATTTAAACAAAAGTATTTTCACCAAAAGGGTGATTAGATATTAAAACTTACAAAATGAACACTTACGTTTTAGTTTGTCTAGCCAAACATGGTAAGGAGGTTCGGCCGAGTAGAACTCTTCTAGAACAATCTAGACTGAACAGACAGGCCAACCTGACCGAAGCTGCTGGAACACGGAACGAAACGGAACTGGGCCAACGGCTACCAAAGTACGCAAATCGCCGGGCAAAAGCGAATCTCAGGCAGCCTGGCAGACAACAACGAAAAAAAGAAACTGTACCGGTCCAAGACCCGGTACAACCTCCCTCTGCAAACCTCAACACACCCAGGCAGGGGAGAACACTCGGTACCTCAGGGAACCAAGAGAAGACGAAGACCTCCGAAGAGTGGTGTTCCAAGGACGTCCAAGAGAAACTAAGAGGGGAAACCCCTCGAACAGGGAGCAAACTACCCTGACTGTCGGGCCCGACAAGAAAGAAGAGAGAAAGAAGACTCTCTCAGAACAGCCACCTAGGGCGCAGAGGTGATCAATCTCTTTGCCCCAAGAAACCCCCAGGAACACCAACTCCTGGACCAACCGTTCCCCAGAAAGCCTTAAGCTGGGACACATGGGCTTTCCTAAACACCCTGCCTGACTGGGGATCAACCAGCAGAGCAGTCACCGGTGACAAAAACCTGTCGATGCGGTGGGGACCAGACCACCGATAGCACAACTTTGCAGCTCTTCGTTCCGCGGCCGAACTGACCGGGTGAGCCTGACAAAGAACCAGATCTCCAACCTGAAAAGGGTTAGGAGTACGACCCTTATCATACCTCCTCCTCACTCTCTCTCTAGCACGTAGCAGGTTGCGCCGAGCAGCCCGCCACGTGGACACTACGTCAGTGGCACCTGGCGTAGGTAGAAGATCCTCTAACCTCCACAAGTTGGACAAAGGATTGTTAGGAGGGTAGCCATGTAGAATTTCGAAGGGAGTGGCATTGTGACTCTCATGCTTGGAAGAATTAAAAGCAAGCTGGAGCCAAGAGAGACTCTCATCCCAGGTGTTCTGCTTCTCAGCATGGAAGGTAATAAGGGCAGACCGAAGATTGCGGTTGAACCGCTCTGCATGAGAAAGCTGTGGGTAATAAGGAGAGGTAGTCACATGCCTGATACCATTGCCAAAACAGAACCTACGAAACTCATGGGAGGTAAACTGGCTACCGTTGTCGGACACAAGAGTGGAAGGCACACCAAAGTGCTGGAAGAGTTGGGACTGGAGAGCACGGATGGTGAGCTTAGCCGTAGCACTCCGAAGTGGGAAAAGCCAAACGAACTTCGAGAAATCATCCACACAAACAAGTAGGTAGGAGCTACCTGACTTGCTACGGGGAAAAGGACCCACGTAGTCGATGAACACCTTCTCAAAAGGACGCTCGGCCACCTCAGAAGATAACAACCCTAACCTTGCATTCTGACTAGGCTTGCTGAGAGAGCACAGGTGACAAGCCCGCACTCTGCCAGCAACATCCCGGTCCATGCCCTTCCAGATGAAGTACCTACGAATCTTAGCGATGGTCTTATGAATGCCAAGATGACCGCCCACAAGGGAAGAGTGATAATACTGAAAGACCATCGGTACTAGATGACTAGGCAGCACTACACGGGGTTCACCCCTCTGTCGAGGACGGCAACAGAGTACCCCTTTGGACAGAAAATAGGGAGGGTGGGCACCTCCCTCTTGAAGCTCACCTAAGATGACTGACAGCTCAGGATCTTTCTGCTGATGGGACAGTAGGTCGTCAAAAGCCAGAGGAAAATCCAGAAGAACAGCACCACACTGAGCAACAGCCTCAGTCGGTGGATCACTGGGTTCGTGGTACATGCGGGAAAGAGCATCCGCGATGACATTCTGGGTACCCCTAAGATGTTGGACTCGGAACTTAAAGGCAGAAATTTTGACCACCCAGCGACCAATTTTCCCAAGCTGTCTGGGATGGGCAAGAAGCCAAGACAGTGCCTGATTGTCCGTCTCCAGCAAGAACTCAGCGTGTTCCAAGAAACGCCGAAACTTGTCCGTACCGAAGACAACAGCCAGACACTCTAACTCATAGATGGAAGAAGCTTTCCTTTCCTGGTGAGACAACGTCCTCGAAGCAAAAGCGATGGGCTGCCTGACCCCATCAAACTCCTGAGAAAGAACAGCAGCAATGGCGGAGGAGGAGGCATCAGTCTGAAGAATAAATTCTCTGCTGAAATCAGGCATACGCAGGACAGGAGGTTGCATGATAGCCTCCTTGAGAGCATCAAAGGCAGTCTGCTGAGCTTGGCCCCACACAAAAGGGACACCTTTCTTTCGCAGCTCGTTCAACGGGGCAGCAAGCTCGGCCACGTTAGGGATGAAGCGACGGTAAAAATTCACCATCCCCACAAAACGGGCAATCCCCTTGGCATCTCTGGGAGGAGGAAAATCCCGAATGCCCTGGGTCCTCGCAGGATCTATGCAGACGCCTCGAGAAGAGATAAGATGACCCAGAAAAGAAATCTCAGGACGAGCAAAAGTGACTTTCTCTGGATTGACGGTAAGGCCAGCTGATTTGAGGCGACTAAGAACTTCCTCCAGATGTTGCATGTGTTCCCCGAAAGTCTCACTGTAGACAAGAAGATCGTCCAGGTAATTGAAAACAAACTTGAACTTCACATCATGGAAGATGGAATCAAGCAGACGAGTAAGAGTCTGGGCACCCACAGCAAGACCCATAGGAACCCTAGTGAACTGATAAAGATTCCAGGGAACACAGAAGCTAGTCATAGGCCGTGATTCCTTCTTCAATGGAATCTGATGGTAGGCCTGGTTCAAATCGAAAACACTGAAAAACTTAGCCTTACCGAACCAATCAAACGCAGAATGCAAATCAGGCAGAGGTACCGAGTCAATAGCGACCTTAGCGTTGAGCCTCCGATAATCCATCACAAGCCTAGACTTACCATTAGGCTTGGGCACAAGAAAAGCTGGACTGGCATAAGCAGAACGAGACGGTTCAATCACACCCTTGCTCAGAAGATCCTCAATCATAGCCCTCATAACCTCCATCTTTGGGGGAGCAAGTTTGTACGGATGACTTCTAACTGGCTGAGAATCGGTGAGGTGGATCTCATACTCCAGAAGAGAAGTGACCCCAAGCTCCGCCGTAAGCACATCAGGAAACCGCAAACACAGCCTCCTAATGGCCTCCGCCTGCTCAGGGGGGAGATGACCAACCGTATCCACCTTGGGTTGTTCGGGCTCACAACCCACCTCTCTGACTGCAGGAGGGCAGTCAGAATCACCTACTAGAGGCACCAAAACTCGCCGATTAAACTTGAAAAATATCTGGCGCTTCTGGAGGTCAAGCACCATACCACTCTTAGAAATAAAGTCTGCCCCTAGGATACAAGAAACCGCCAGGTCCTTGGCAACAAGAAAACCCCACCTCCAGGAAAACCCTTCGATTTTAAAATGGAAAAACGCCTTTAGAATTATAGGTAGAGGAGTTTGGGATGCCGTCCAGCACGTAATAGAAGAAGGCTCGGTGTGCCTGACAAGTCCTAAGGCGTCAAGGGACTCAAAAAGAGAAAGGCTGATGATACTGCATGCCGAACCAGAATCAAGAAGGGCTCGACACACCGTACCACCAAAAGAAACAAAAACGCCAGGACACACCGAGGTGACCGCACTAAGTCCCAGGGAAGCCATGCCAGCAAGGCCCGAAAAATCCCCGACACTCCTGCTATGGGCAGGTGTCAGAGGCAAATGGCCACGGTCAGTCGCAACAACGCGGGGAGCTACTGTGGAGGCAACCCCCCGCGCTGAGCGTTTCCCGCCCCACGACCTCGAGCACGTGGACAGTCACGTCGAATGTGACCAGGTTGGCCACAAGCAAAGCACACAACCGGAGGCCGAGAACCACGACCCTCCACTGGCTGACTCACACCTACAGACATAGCTGGTCGACGGGTGGGGAGAGCACGATGACTCTCAGAATCCCTCCCTTGCTGGTCTGAGAACTGCACGCTGCGCGAAACAATGCACAGCTGATGCAGCTCCCGAAAAGTCGAAGGAACACCAGCAAAAACCAATCTGCACCGTTCTTCGGGAGAAATGCCATCCAGGATGACTCGAACGGTGTCAGCTTCAGAAAGGGTGAGGCGCAACGCTTGACGAGCTTCCTTGACTGAAGAGACATAGGCTGCCAGAGACTCGCCCCTACCCTGCGACCGATAAAATCTGTCCATGACCATCCTCTCCCTGAGTCGAATGGGAAGAAATGACGAAAGTAACTCTCGATGGAACGAGTCCACCGAGGCATCACTGGCCAAGACAGAACTCAGCAACTCCCCAACGGGACCTCTACAATAAGGGAAAACCAGACGAAGCAAGTCCCCAGCCTGCATGCCGGGCATCTCACTAAGTCTGAGAAAGGCCACCAGAAACTTAAGAAGCTCCTCAGGATCCATCCCATCGATCACAGGGAGATTCTGGATCATGGGCGTGAGAGGGTTAGGCAGCTTGTGGTAGCTCAGCTGCAGAAGAGCAGGTGAACCCAAAGAAGCAGTAGGAACGGCAGCTGGAGCCGAACCACAAGCAACCTCAACGGAAACGCCTGCAGGCTCAGAAGGAACCTCAGGCACAGTAAGAGCCGTTGTCTCAGCCTGCGGCCTCGACACGTTAGGCGAAAGCGCAAAAGCAGGCCGCTGACCCAGACCCGTAGGAGTCGTGGACCCGGAGAGTGCCTGAAAAATCTCATCCAGCCTAGACACACTCTCCAAGATCCACGCCCTATCCGATGGCTCCAACCCCGGTGCCCGGTTGACCAGCCTTAAACGGGCAAGCAGATGACCCAAACGTGCAAGGCGGCAGGCCCGGTCACGACCCACTGGAGGTTCAAACTGCAAATCCTCTAACACCCCTTCCCAATCTTCCACCTTGCGTTTACAAACAGACAACTCCTCACCAACCTCCAGTAGATCAGACCAATCCACCGCCCTACCCGCGGACAACTGCTCCCGCAGCAACCTCCGGAGATTCAGAACATCACCCTCCGGAGTCACACCCCGCGACCTCAACTCGAAAATCAACTCCTCCTTGACCAGGAGCGCAACATTCTGCAGATAGGCCATCTCGCAAAACAAAATTCTCAACAGTACACAAAAAACGACAACTCCAGGGTCCAAGACGAACTAAGCCCTCAGCCTACCGAGCCACTGCCGACCACTCCAATCCACCCATGAAACCCATTCAACAAAGTAACCAAGCGGATTGCCTAGGTTTTTTTTTTTTTTTTTTCTTTTTTTTTTGTTTTTAAATAATTTTTTATTTGTTTCTTTTTTTTTTTTTTTTTTTTTTTACAATACCAAGACACCTTGACGGTAGGTCGGCCAACCATGGCCTACTAACTGGCAAACACCCACCGCCAACAACCAAGAAAGAATTTTTTTTTTTTTTTTTTTTTTTTTTTAGGCAACCACGCTCTGCTACCAATTGAGACCCATCCCCCCACCAGACCTGGTAAGCGTGCCAACCGGGGGATGGCCCAAACCAAGTCGAGCGATGGGATCACGGGTGGCAGTTGGAGGGTCCAAAATAAAACTCGGCAGCTGAGCAAAACTAATTTATTATCAAAAAATCAAAATAATTAATTAATCAAAACGGCAGAAGGCCACAATATTAACGGGCAGAAGGCCCCAATATAATTTAGCACTTAAATCAATCCATAAACACTAAAATAACAAGATACAACACATAAACTACAGAAACAACAAACTCCACAAATACCAAAATTTAACAATCAATTTTTGTATGGCCTATCTGCAGTTTGGCCTGAGACTCCCCAAACGTAAGGAAAATTTATTAACAAAAATTTAAAAGGTGACAAACTTAGAAACAAATTTAGATAACCCCAAATAAAAGTGAAAATTTAGAAAACGTCTGGAAAACAACAATTAAACCGGCAATTTAGCCCGAATCCCTTGATTCCACCGGGCCAGGGAGTAAGCCGGAATCCCTGGGGAGCTCCGAATTAAAAGTTAAGCAAAAGAACAATAATCCCCTTTTGGTGAAAGTTTAAAAATTAAATAATTTAAAAGAAAATATAACACGGTACCGTTCGAGTAAAAATTCACTTCAAAACCCCCCCCTAATACACTTAACCAAAAAAAATAAATAACAATAACTAGGCCTAAGCATATAAATCAATAATAACAGGATTTAACAATGGGGACCTAACAAATATAAAAATCTAAACAAATGTAACAAGAAAATAAACTAATTAAAAAAATAAATAACAATAAATATTAACAGCGAACGTTCTTTGTGTAATTTAAAGTTTTTCTTTCTTTAATAAATCAATATGTCCCCAATGGCTGTGTTGCATTAATCACTGTTCAGTCTTAGGCCTAGGCCACATAAATATATCCATAAACATTTTTTTTCTTTTTTCTATGCACTTGTTTTTTTTTTTCTTTTTTTTTCTTTTAAACGATGCACCAACAAAACCCCCCCAGCTCAGCCGCCGGGAAAATAAGATGGAAAGCACTGACCTGAGGACAGAAGACTCATACCCAAAGATGTAGGTGGGGCAGCAGGGTCACCAATGGCCTCTATACATGGTCCTCAGGCCAGGCTGGCAGTGTGGATGGTAGAACTTTGCCCGGACGACCGGCTGAGGGAAAATGTCCCACTCGAGGACCCTGGACTGTAAGGCACAACACACAGCACATCAAATACAGTCCAGCCATCACAACAAAATATTACACATAACAACTAAAAATATAAGGGTGCCTGATTTAACAAAACTTAACATGAAGAGACAAACTTATACATGATTGGAGGGAGAGATTAACTTTAGGCTATGAAAAATTATGTTGGAAAACAGATTTAAGACAAATTACAAATTAACAAATTATAAAAGAATTAATTACGTATATGGAACTAAAAATGACAAACTGAGAACTAGGCTATTGAAACATGAGCAATCTGTCATAACATGAAAATCAAACTAAAGATAGGCTAGGTTATTGTCCATGAACAAAAAGATGGTAAATCGGTAACTGCAACTTAAAAAGGCTCAACAAAACATTATACAGAACTACTATTAAATATGAAACCAGAGATAATAAAGCAATTAAAGTCAAAAAGGTAACAATGAGCACATGGCTCGAACCTAGGTTAAAACATCTAGACAAAGAATATAAATTTAACAAAACTCTGAAAACACAAGTAAGAACGATTAATATTATTTAAACAAAAGTATTTTCACCAAAAGGGTGATTAGATATTAAAACTTACAAAATGAACACTTACGTTTTAGTTTGTCTAGCCAAACATGGTAAGGAGGTTCGGCCGAGTAGAACTCTTCTAGAACAATCTAGACTGAACAGACAGGCCAACCTGACCGAAGCTGCTGGAACACGGAACGAAACGGAACTGGGCCAACGGCTACCAAAGTACGCAAATCGCCGGGCAAAAGCGAATCTCAGGCAGCCTGGCAGACAACAACGAAAAAAAGAAACTGTACCGGTCCAAGACCCGGTACAATACAATAAAGTAAACATATAAGTACTGTCTCCTAATTATGTAGCAGCTGTGGATAATCGGGAAGTAACTCCAAAGTGTGGGAGAGAGGAGGGATACCTCAAAGAACATAATACCTGCCTACAAAACGCCTTAATTCTTTCACCGACCTTGTTTTAGAAAGTATGAATCTCTTCAAAATTTATGGGTGCAATAAAAAGTTGACGAAAATCCAAAAGAAGCGTCTGCGGAGGGAAAATTATAAATTGGTGATGGCAGTTTTGTGTGACAGTAGACAGGTGGACGTGGCGAGATCGGCGCGCTGCCAAGCGGCTAAACGCCCAACTAATGAGTCGGTAAATTAGCACCACTAAGTGGGGGAGGGTCCCTATTTATAGAGGACGTGTGCATTTAGGCAGTGAAATATATCTTTTTCAGATTTCAGGACAGCTACAGGAGCGGGTTTATTTCCGAGGGCGGCTCTCATCCTTCCAAGCGAACATTTTACTTTTTGTTATTATTTTTTAATGTACAGATTTATATTGTCATATCATAGTCTTTCAAGTCAAGGAGGGAGGACTCTATATAAATCTAGATCAGCAGATAAAATAATATAATTTATTTACACGTTTTACACGGTTTTTATGTAAATTTACATTATATTCATGCGTATTGATAAATCATACTCATACATGAAAATGCAGATCAGGGGCCAGTGACTAATGTTACCGGATAGAAAATGACCTGCGTGTTATATTTAGCCTGTGTAGCGGTTTCAGCGGCAGAGGAGAACTTCCGCCATCGAGTGTTCAGCTTCCGCAACAGTGTTAAGTTGAAAATAATAATAACTGTAATTAACTGTACACGTTTTTTTAGTTACTATTTTTGTTTATATCATTATTCATTGTGTTTTTGCTACTATTATTTGTTATTTGAATACTAAATAATTATTTAACTTACTCGTTCTAAGCTTGATTCGTTGGTGTTAATCATACTAAACAATGGCTAATGATGTAAAGTGGGCGGGGCTTACTAATGCTCTCGTTGTCAGGACAGTTTTTAAATGTAATTACACAGTGGGGAAAGAATAGTTCTCTGTCTCACTTGCACCACTCTTTGCATCTCATTCGCTTTAATGTGTTCAAAATAACGTTTTCTACGCGGCCTTTGCATAGATCAGTAGTGCTACTCGACAATATGTACTATGCAGGCCTATTGTTATTCCGCATAAATAATGGCGAATCAGTCAATTACTGACCTAAAACCTCTATAAAAGGCATAGTCTAGCAAATTGCAGTTTTATTTACAGCCTAAATATATATATATAAATATATATATATATATATATAAATGCTATTTATTATTCAGAAATATAATAAACTAGCTGTACTCGCCCGCTTTGCCGGTCATAATATTGAGTTTGATTTAGAACCTAATAGCTGAAAGAATTCGAGCATTTTTGCTTCTTATACCAATATTAGATTTTTTAGGAGGCATGTCATAAAAAGTAAACTGCAAAACGAATAATTATTTATTTTTTATTTTCACGTTTCACCACATGTTTTAATTACCGAGGAAAAAAGGTTAACACCAAATAGAGATCACCTGATTAAGTAAAAGTAGTGTGTGCTACACTCTCAAGGTGAAATGTAGAACTACAATAAATCAAAACATATACAGTATTGTTGTTGTGAGAACTTCAATCTGCTTATGGCATGTGAAACTACATTAAACCACAGTCATATGTTTTTTGTAAACAATTCAGAATCTCCATTTGAATAACATGGGATCTTTAGGAGCCCGTGGGGCGGGACCCTGTGGACGGATCTGCATCAAACTTAACAGAAACCATCTCGGGAGTATACAGGACAACATCCTAAAGTTTCATGGCGATCGGTTGGATGGTTTGGCAGCGCATAAACTTCAAATATATATATATATATATATATATATATATATATATATATATATATATATACAAACATCCTCTTTTATAAATATAGATTACTAGCTGTACCCGACCGCTTCGCCGGTCATAATATTGAGTTTGATTTAGAACCTAATAGCTAAAAGAATTCGAGCATTTTTGCTTCTTCTACCAATATTAGATTTTTTAGGAGGCATGTCATAAAAAGTAAACTGCAAAACAAATAATTATTTATTTTTTATTTTCACGTTTCACCACATGTTTTAATTACCGAGGAAAAAAGGTTAACACCAAATACAGATCACCTGATCAAGTAAAAGTAGTGTGTGCTACACTCTCAAGGTGAAATGTAGAACTACAATAAATCAAAACATATACAGTACTGTTGTTGTGAGAACTTCAATCTGCTTATGGCATGTGAAACTACATTAAACCACACAGTCATATGTTTTTTGTAAACAATTCAGATTCTCCATTTGAATAACATGGGATCTTTAGGAGCCCGTGGGGCGGGACCCTGTGGACGGATCTGCATCAAACTTCACAGAAACCATCTCGGGAGTATACAGGACAACATCCTAAAGTTTCATGGCGATCGGTTGGATGGTTTGGCAGCGCATAAACTTCAAACACATATATATATATATATATATATATATATATATATATATATATATATATATACAAACATCCTCTTTTATAATTAAAACCAAA
>JAQJVL010007022.1:0-25884 GCA_035578905.1 Stictocephala bisonia | reverse complement strand
TGTTTTTTGTTTGTTTCTTACCATTGTTTGTTTACTCCCATTCACGGAAAAGAGTGAAGACAAGGTGAGGATTAACCTTGGTGAGGATTTATGATGCATTGGAAGTGCATAAATGTTTTCAAAATTTCCACAACAACAAAATTCAAAATTATAAAACTTTTTCAATTGTACACAAAAATGCACAATCAGCCTGATTGTTAGCACTCATGACTGATGAGCTGAAACCTGATGTATTCATTATTTCTGAACATGGCTGCACACCTGACATGGTGGCTCTGTTTAGAATTGAAAATTATAAATTGTCCAACAAATTTCATCGTGCAAATTTTAAAGGAGGGTGGTGTGGCAATCCTTATTAAACCTCAAATACAATTCCATCCCTTCAGAGTTAATTACAGTTGTGATCTAGACTTTGAAGTGGGTGGAATCAAAGTTCATATTATATCCCCTTTGGGAAAATCATTATTATTGGTCTGTACCGATCACCAAATGGATGCATCAACAACTACTTTGGTAAGTTTGAATCTTTGTTAACATTTTTTAATTCAAAATCGTTGAAGTTCATTATCACTGGTGACTTTAATGTAGATGTTTTAGACCACACCGACCCCCTCACCCAGCGATTACGTGACGTACTCACCTGTTTTGGCTTGGTATGGTCTGTGAACTAACCGACACGAGTTACTGCCACATCGAGTAAAGCCATTGACAACTTAATCACAAATATACTAGACATCTCGGTCTCCGTATTAAACTGTGCCATCTCCGACCACATTGCGCATAGATTTTGCTTACTAGATGCAGTCCGAAACTGGATCCATATCCAATAAAAATAAACACCTGGAAAATTAAAACCTGGAAATATTGACTTCCTCAACAGATACCTTGATAATAAGTCATGGTCGTTTTGGACTCATTCGAATGTGTTGAGGATGCCCGTAAGGCATTTATTGATTGTTTAGTTTTTATTTAGATGTTACTTGCCTATTTCAAAAAAGTAAAAAGCAAACCCAAAAGAAGAACAATACTCAGGATATTCTAAACTCTCGAGAAAGGCTAAAATTTTACCAATCTATTTATGTCCATTTGAAAAACGAAGAATTAAACAAATCTTTCGATCATGTAAGCAAAATTATCGCAAACAACTCAAAGCCGCTAATTGAAGAAATTGAACAGAAACTAAACAAATCAGAGAAATTCTCAAAATGTGCGTGGAAAATAATCAAAAATGAGACAATCTAGCCATATTATTCTACATTCTCAACCCCGAAGCTTTAATAGAAAATAAATTAATTTAAGACCTCCTCATTTCTGCAAATAAATGCAACGAGTTTTTTTTTCATCAATAGCACAAACAGATCCTTCATATAAAGGGAATTACTGTCAACGTTCTGACCTGTGGTCTGGATCTGTATCGTCTATGGCATTGTCTCCTGTGATGGAGGTGGAGGTGGCTCGTGTTATACAAGACCTCAAACAAAAAAGTCTCGTGACATTAATGGAATGTCTACGTGGTTGATAAAGCACTGCTATAAGAACATTTTGATACCACTGACAAAATTAATAAATCTATCATTCACACAAGGCGTTTTCCCATCTTCTCTAAAAACAGCAAAAGTTGTACCAATTTTTTAAAAGAATGATCCAGCAATCTAAATAACTACCGGCCAATATCAATTCTTCCAGTTCTCAGTAAATTGTTTGAAAAAGTCTTTCTTAAAAGACAAACACTTCCTTGAGAGATTTGAAATTCTTTCTCCTCAACAATTTGAATTTAGAAAAAACAAATCCACTATAAATACTATCACAAGTCTCATCGATTGCGTTATCAATGGCTTGGAGAGGCGAGAAAGAGTGCTTACCATATTTCTTGACCTCTCTTAAGCATGACTGCGTGCATCATGCAACACTGCTGCACCAGTTGTGGATATGTAGTGTTCGCGGCCTGCCTCACAAATGACTCTCGTCCTACCTTAGTGACAGATACTAATTCGCATGTTGCGAATACTCAGTCAGAAAAATCAAAATGACCTATGGTGTCCCTCAGGGATCAATTCTTGGTCCGTTCCTTTTCCTCATATATGTCAACAGGTTGAACTCATCGATCCAGAATGGAATGGTGATTCAATATGCTGACGTCACGACTCTCTGTATCAGATAAAAAACCATCAATGACTTTGAATTCCAAGCATTTATGGAGGTAAACTCATGCATTGAGTATTTTTACAAAATTTTTTGAAGTAAAATTTGATCAGATTTTGACTCCGACAACAGGACCAAGACTATCGAACTGTTGTAATGGATGATGATGCTCCTCTGGAAGAGACAGAATCTGCCAAGGTCCCTGGGATGTATCTTGATCGAGGTCTGACCTGGGACCACCATATTGATTATATCTGCTCTAAGGTAGCTTCCGGAGTATATGCTCTGCGTAAGCTTGCAACATTTTGTCCTTGGGAGTTTTGAAAACTGCCTATTATGGACTTATATACCCGCAATTGTCGTATGGCCTGCGACTATGGGGCAGATGCTCTAAATACAAATTTGAACAAGTGTTTAGAATGCAAAAGAAAGCTGTCAGAATTCTTTCAAAATTAAATTCAGGAGAGTCATGTAAACATTCCTTCAGGGAGCTTGAATTGTTGACCCTTCCCTACTGGAGGTCATCTTGTTGATATTCTGGAGGTCACCTTGTACTGTCGTTTCAAGTGTGATTTGGTCCAGGGTATAGACGTACACCAGTACGAAACTAGGAGCAGGGATAACTATCGAGCAGGGCAACACAAAATAATGGCATATGAACACCTGCCATCACAAGCTGGAATCAAGTTTATTAATAAACTTCCTGAAGGCATTAAACAGATAAGTAACCCGACAAAATTTAAAACTCGACTAAGACACCTCCTGGTGTTGAGGGCATTGTACTCGGTTAATGAGTTCATGATGTGTCACTGGGATGTAAATTAACAAAACCAATACTTAATTCCTCCTCTAATATACAAACCACAAGTTTTACATGCTTAACAAAATATGTAATATCTTAATATTAAATTTGATTTATTATTCTTGTGTATCTATTTATTATTAATTATTATTCCTGTTACTAGTTTATATAAAGAGTATTCTTGACGATTGTAATGCAATTATTGTTAATTATTCACTAAATAAAGATTTGAATTTCACCCATGGGATGACATGTGCGATGCGCGCGATTCTTATCGTCTTCTTTTTTAGGTTCCCTGAGAGTATCTAACTACTGTAATCATATTAGAAAAAAAATCAGAAATGTTGTTTAGAAAATTGATTAGTAATCAAATTCTTTAAGGGGGTCCCTATCCTCAGCTGGCAACAACAGGCAGCTGCCTTGCTGTTCGTAGATGAGCAAATGAACATCTGATTTGCCGTCCAGGTGTTTTCCCGCTAGCGCGCGCTCCACCTGGTAGCCCCGCGCGCGCCTCTCCACTATATTGATTTGGCGCGGACGGGCGGGGCGCTGCTCTCGGCCCGGGTTAACAAAATACACAACGTCGTTTACAACACATAGAATCTGTAAATGCGTTTTATCTATTTGAACTTGATTCATACATTCTAAGAGGTCACTAGTTTGGTAAATTTCATATTTGAAGTAATCATGAAATTAGAAAATAACTTAAGGTAATTTAACACTGTTAAAAGGGAAAAATATTATCTGAAAAGTTCGAAATAAAATTTAAAAATAAAAGTAAGTTTATATCATTTGTAATTTGACATAACTGTTGATAGTGAAAAGTAGTTCCTGTTAGCCTAAGTTTATATTTTATTTTGGAAAATACCAAACCAGCCAAACACATACATTCTTTTTAAAACTTTTTATGATAGAGAATTGGTGAGAATTTTAATAGTAGTTGTAAATATTTAATATTTTTGTCATTAATAATGATAACAAACTGTCCATAACTTTTTAATCCTAACAGACATAAAATGCTCTTTCGAAATTATTCCCTTGAGTGAGTAAATATGTAGGGAAAATTTCCGAATATTATCAAAGGGGTTTCCTCGTACAATATTAACAACATTATGCAATAGAGATTACTGTTACTTTATTGTACAATACATCACCGGTTAAGGAAATAAGTCAAATAGAGCATTAATGAAAAACCTTCCTTCTTTTTCGCTTCTGAAAATATTTTCTACAAAACTATGATATTTTTTACTGTTCTGTCCAGACTAGGTGTTTAATATTTTTCCTAGCACTAACCTAGTTTGTTTATTCCTTAAATACACGAATTTCCGTAAGTATTTATTGGACAACCTAGAGCTAAAGCTGTGTAAATACTATCGTTCACGCCAACCTTGCCCTAACGATGTGTAAAATGCGTAAACACGCCAACGTGCCATCCATCTAACAGCGTGTAAAGTAAGTGAGCAGGCCGACCTGCAATCCACCTAACAGTGTGTAGTTAGTAAACACGCCAATCTGCCATCCACCTAACAGCGTGTAAATCAGTGAACACGCCAACCTGCCATCCACCTAACAGCGTGTAAATCAGTGAACAAGCCAACCTGCCATCCACCTAACAGCATGTAAATCAGTGAACACGCCAACCTGCCATCCACCTAACAGCGTGTAAATCAGTAAACATGCCAACCTACCATCCATCTAACAGCGTGTAAATCAGTGAATACGCCAACCTGCCATCCATCTAACAGGGTGTAAATCAGTGAACACGCCAACCTGCCATCCACCTAACAGCGTGTGAATCAGTAAACATGCCAACCTGCCATCCACCTAACTACAAGTAAAGTCAGTAAACACGCCAACATGTCATCCACATAACTACAAGTAAAGTCAATAAGCATGCCAACCTGCCATCCACCTAACAGCATGTAAATTAGTGAACATGCCAACCTGCCATCCACCTAACAGGGTGTAAATCAGTGAACACGCCAACCTGCCATCCACCTAACAGCATGTAAATCAGTGAACACGCTAACCTGCCACCGTCCACCTAACAGTGTGTAGTTAGTAAACACGCCAACCTGCCATCCACCTAACGGCATGTAAATCAGTGAACACGCCAACCTGCCATCCACCTAACAGCATGTAAATCAGTGAACACGCTAACCTGCCACCGTCCACCTAACGGTGTGTAGTTAGTAAACACGCCTACCTGCCATCCACCTAACGGCATGTAAATCAGTGAACACGCCAACTGCCGTCCATATAACGATGTGTAGTTAGTAAACACGCCAACCTGCCGTCCACCTAACAGCGTGTAAATCAGAAAACACGCCAACCTGCCATCCACCTAACAGCGTGTAAATCAGTGAACACGCCAACCTGCCATCCACCTAACAGCGTGTAAATCAGTGAACACGCCAACCTGCCGTCCACCTAACTACAAGTAAAGTCAGTAAACACGCCAACCTGCCATCCACCTAACAGCGTGTAAATCAGTGAACACGCCAACCTACCATCCACCTAACAGCGTGTAAATCAGTGAACACGCTAACCTGCCATCCACCTAACAGCGTGTAAATCAGTGAACACGCCAACCTGCCATCCACCTAACAGCGTGTAAATACTTGTCATCCTCTTAACGGTGTGTACAGTCAGCGAACACGCCAACCTGCCAACCACCTAAAAGTGCACGATATCAATGCACACGGTTACTGGTATCCCATTGTAACTCATAATAAAGGGACCTGGGTAAGGGGCGATAGCCTGGAAACGGGGAAGGGAGAGGGAAGGTACACGAAACAGCCATCAAGCTATAAATGTATTTGTGTTGTTACCGTAATGAATATTCTGACAGGTCTGTCTCATTAGCGCATCACCTAACGGCCGTGACGTCATCAATAACCGGGCCCGCCATAGAGTAATATCGCAGACTCACCAGAGAGGAATGGATTTTCGCCGGACTTGCCGAACTTGACAAATGATGACAGAACATCGTTCACAGTTCTTTGTTTATGACTGGAATTGCGTTTAGGTGAGCTTTTTACATATTTTGTTTTAATTCATATTAATTGTTGATGTAGTATTTTATCAAATATTATGTCATTTTCCTGTTTATTTTCATTTTAATGAATAATTTGTGTGTTTATCTCATAATTAGTTGGCATGACAGCTCAGTAGCTGAAGCGGAATCTAAGGTGTGAATGCTTAACTGAGCAAACGCTTCACTAGTTGAATTAAGTTCACGACCATAAATGAACTTTTAAATAAAGGTTTTCAGTAGTAATAATTATTTTTATTACTATAAATAATACAAACATTAAATAAAGTGATTATTTGAGAAGTTCGCTATTTCAACTTATTTTCTATTATATCTTACAACGAATATTAAGTGACACATTAACGTATTGAAGAGGCGCTTTACGAATACGGAAGGTAATAATAGTATAATTATGTCGTATTATAGTTTGATAACCCACATTCTAGTAATCATAATTTTTTAGAAATTATTTTTAAATAATTTAAAAATTATTTAAAAATAATTTTTAGAAAATCTATAACTTTAAATCTGTTATTGTTCCTCGTCTTGTGGTAGTGTGTGTAGAACTACAAAATATTTTTGTAGTTTTATATTGTATGACTTATGTAAAATTTATTTCGTTAAATAAATTGTTGTGCTTTAAAAAAGAATATAATTTGTACGATGATACATTATCCGCACCGAAAATATTTTACCGGATTTTTTTCATTATAATTTCATAAAATTTTCTTGCCATTACAATATGCGTGGCCGACTAATGCCGCTTGCCATTACTATATGCGTGTCCTCTACTAATGGCGCTTGTCATTACTATATACGTGTCCTCTACTAATGGTGCTTGCCATTACTATATGTGTGTCCTCTACTAATGGCGCTTGCCATTACTATACGCTTGTCATTACTATATGCGTGTCCTCTAATAATGCCACTTGCCATTACTATATGCGTGTCCTCTACTAATGGCGCTTCTCATTACTAAATGCGTGTCCTCTACTAATGCCGCTTGCCATTACTATATGCTTGTCCTCTACTAATGCCGCTTGTCATTACTATATGCGTGTCTTCTACTAATGCCGCTAGCCATTACTATATACGTGTCCTCTAATAATAGCGCTTGTCATTAATATATGCGTGTCCTCTACTAATGGCGCTTGTCATTACTATATGCGTGTCCTCTACTAATGCCGCTTGCCATTACTAAATGCTTGTCCTCTACTAATGGCGCTTGTCATTACTATATGCGTGTTCTCTACTAATGCCGCAAGCCATTACTAATGCGTGTCCTCTACTAATGCCGCTTGCCATTACTATATGCTTGTCCTCTACTAATGGCACTTGTCATTACTATATACGTGTCCTCTACTAATGCCGCTAGCCATTACTAATGCGTGTCCTCTACTAATGCCGCTTGTCCTTACTATATGCGTGTCATCTATTAATGGTGCCTTTCATTACTATATGCGTGTCCTCTACTTACGCGGTTTGCCATTACTATATACGTGTCCTCTACTAATGCCCCTTATCATTACTATATGAGTGTCCTCTACTAATGCCGCTTGCCATTACAATATGCGTGTCCTCTCCTAATGGCGCTTGTCATTACTATATGCATGTCCTCTACTAGTGCCGCTTGCCATTACAATATGCGTGTCCGACTAATGCCGCTTGCCATTACTATATGAGTGTCCTCTACTAATGCCACTAGCCATTACTATATACGTGTCCTCTACTAATAGCGCTTGTCAATACTATATGCGTATCCTCTACTAATGGTGTTTGTCATTACTATATGCGTGTCCTCTACTAATGCCACTTGCCATTACTATATGCTTGTCCTCTACTAATGCCGCTTGTCATTACTATATGCGTGTCCTCTATTAATGCCACTTGTCATTACTATATGCGTGTCCTCTACTAATGCCGCTAGCCATTACTATATACGTGTCCTCTACTAATGGCGCTTGTCATTACTATATGCGTGTCCTCTACTAATGCCGCTAGCCATTACTATATGCGTGTTCTCTACTAATGGTGCCTTTCATTACTATATGCATGTCCTCTACTAACGCCGCTTGCCATTACTATATGCGTGTCCTCTACTAATGCCGCTTGCCATTACTATATGCGAGTCCTCTACTAATGCCGCTTGCCATTACTATATGCATGTCCTCTACTAATGCCACTTGTCATTACTATATACGTGTCCTCTCCTAATGCCGCTTGCCATTACTATATGCGCGTCCTCTCCTAATGCCACTTGCCAGTACTATATGCGTGTCCTCTAATAATGCCGCCTGCCATTACTATATGCGTGTCCTCTACTAATGCCACTTGCCATTACTATATGCGTGTCCTCTCCTAATGGCGCTTGTCATTACTATATGCATGTCCTCTACTAGTGCCGCTTGCCATTACAATATGCGTGACCGACTAATGCCGCTTGCCATTACTATATTAGTGTCCTCTACTAATGCCGCTAGCCATTACTATATACGTGTCCTCTACTAATGGCGCTTGACATTACTATATGCGTGTCCTCTACTAATTGCGTTTGTCATTACTATATGCGTGTCCTCTACTAATGGCGCTTGTCATTACTATATGCGTGTCCTCTACTAAAGGCGCTTGTCATTACTATATGCGTGTCCTCTACTAATGCCGCTTGCCATTACTATATGCTTGTCCTCTACTAATGGCGCTTGTCTTTACTTTATGCGTGTCCTCTACTAATGCCGCTAGCCATTACTAATGCGTGTCCTCTACTAATGCCGCTTGACATTACAATATGCGTGTCCTCTACTAATGGCGCTTGTCATTACTATATGAGTGTCCTCTACTAATGCCACTTGCCATTACTATATGCGTGTCCTCTATTAATGCCACTTGTCATTACTATATGCGTGTCCTCTACTAATGCCGCTAGCCATTACTATATACGTGTCCTCTACTAATGGCGCTTGTCATTACTATATGCGTGTCCTCTACTAATGCCGCTTGTCAGGTTGGTAGGCCTGACCTACACTAGTTAGGCAGGGTTCATGTACGTCCTCAAATATTCTAAACTTTTTCCATATTTTACAGTGCAGGTTTTTACCTTTCAGTAAGTAAAGTCAATGTTTTATGTGTCACAGACATTTTCTATCAATCAGTTTCAGTAAATTTAATTTATTAACACTTATTTTCAAGAATTTGTAATACTACCTAACCTATGAAGGTGTTCTGTAATAACAAGAAATCTTAACGAAAAGGCAAGATAGTACAGCGGCCCTGTTTCAAATATTTTAAAATAGAGCGCCACATGACGGGCGGGACTCGCGATCTAGCGACGAACCGGTGACTCTGCCTTGATTGATCTACGCTACCGACTAACACGCAGCGGCGTCCTCTTGACTTCTTATCAGTGCCTTCTGATAACTGATCAAATGCGTACAAGTTATACAGTTATTGTTGAGACTATTTTGAAGGCGTAACGATAATTACAATATCTCTCTGTGATATTATATAACTTAATACAAAATAGTTGTCTCCTTAAAACATACAATATTTGTTTTCACATTTCAAAAATGAAAATGAAAATAAATAAAATAACTACGGCCAAGGGCAAAGAAGGCATTGAAGTAGAAAAATATAAGTTCAGAAGGGACAGAACTTTGGTGACAGGTGAAATAAACTGGCGGTGCACCAACCGGACATGTGCGGTTTCAATTAAGACAAACAGTGCTATCACATCGATGAAGACTGAGCCGGGTGCACATAATCATGACCCACCGGATGTAAATACAATTTCTTCGCCCTCTGACTCTGAACCTTTGACTCCCAGAACACCGAACGCTTCAATGCAGACTCCAACAGATGATTTTAGTTCTGTAGAGACAATATCGGCGTGTTCGTTAGACAGCCATACGCCTTCTTTTACGGAGCTAGTATCCCCATATGTAAAATTAACTCCTGACCTTCCAAAATTCCCCCATATGGAGGAAGAAAATAAGTACCTTCGGCAGAGACTAGCTGAGCTAACTTACCTAAAAGAAGCTCTGACAAATAAGGCAATCTCTCTAGAAAAGCAAATTTTTGATCTAAATCTAACCACTCATGCAACGGAAAAAGTTTCTATTGCGACACAAACTTGTGAAATTGCCACAGTGGAATCCGAAGGAGCTTCTCAAGAAAAAGAACAAGTCTTGAAGGTCAATTTATATGGATATGCGGAGAAAACAACTATTTCTACTCAGACGTACGAAGATGTGGTTGAAGTCTTGGAAAGTAGTGATCAGGATTTCGTTTTAGATGATGCGAAAAGTCAACCAAGCAAGGTATCAGACGATTTAGACAGTTTAGTAAAACCCCGAACAGAGGGGAAAACAAAGAAAACACGTCTTAATCCGAAAGCAACGGGGACGGGCTGGTATATGCTACCCGATGACGACATTAAGTTATATCTGAACCAAATAATTGCTCCGAAGAGTACGCTTTTGCTGGATCCCACGGTCAGTCACTTGCTGAAGAGGATTAAAAGTCATAAGGATATAGCTGAGCTGAGGAGATGCAAAGGTATTGACAAGTACGATTTCGTCATAGCTCCGGTGAATGACCGTATGGACGAAAGGAAAGAAGGCGGATCTCACTGGTCTCTCCTGGTGTATTCCCGGAGGATAAATACTTGCTACCACTTGGACAGCCTGCACCCACAGAACCGAAGACATGCGCAGCTACTGGCAGCACAGCTGAGTGGGGACCCTTGGGTGCGTGTGCAGCCGATTCGGTGTCTCCGGCAGAAATCAGGTGTTGAGTGCGGTGCTTACGTGCTACACTTCGCTGATTTGGTGTGCTCCATGATCCGTAATAAGCTGCAAATTGACGAAAGTCAATGTTACATGCAAACATTTTCAGTGCACCAAATTTATCAGTCAATAGCCGAAATCAAAAACGCTAGTGTACAAAAGGATAAAGAACCCAATATGATAAAGAAGAGTACTATTGTTTTGCTGTCGGACAGTCACGGTCGAGATCTTCGGCGCCTGGTGCAGAGTAAAGTTGGTGGCAACGGGGATGTACACAGCGTGATAAAATCTAACGCCCCTCTGAGAAATGTTATAAGTGACCTTGATTACGAGTGCTCAAAACTCGGGGGTAACGACCATGTGATTGTCATAGGTGGAACCAATGATGTCGACTCCAACCACGATTTTGACATTAAAAAATATGTAAAAGAAATAGCGGATAAAACAAAACACACCAATGTCACATTGTGTCCCATTCCTTTTCGTTACGACAAGCCTGAGTTAAATTATTTTATTAGAAAACTAAATGTCGAGCTTGCAGTAGAAGCACTTAAATATAACCACTTAAATGTAATTTCTCTTTCACATTTGACTAGGAACCTTTACACGAGGCATGGCCTCCATTTTAACAAATCTGGAAAAGAGAAACTGAGTGGTTTGATTGTAAATACCTTAAATAATGAACATAATTTAAACTAATTAGTTATGACAAAGAAAAACATTCTGCTTCAACAGATCACAAACCACACCCAAAAGTAATTAGTCCTTATAGTGTTTTTTTAAAAGATATTCACCTCAAAATTATTCATTTAAATGTTCAATACTTAAGAGAGAAAATTGATTCAATTAATATATTTTTAGATATGGAGAAGCCAGACGTGCTTGTCTTAAGCGAGCATGGTTTAAGAGTAGAAGAATTGTATTGTATAAATTTTCATGAATATTATGTAGTATCTGATTTTTGTAGATGTATTCATAAGAGTAGCGGGGGAATTGTTATTTTGTGTAAAAGTAATATAAACGTAAGAAAATTAAATTTAAGTAAATTCTCCAGTGAAATGGAGTTCGAATCGGTAGGTATTGAGATAGTAGTTGCTGATGACGAGAATTTAATTTTGTTTGGAATTTACAGGCCACCTTGCTATTCGAATATAAATAATTTCTTCATTAATTTTTATAATATGATGTCAAGGTTTTTCTCGAATAGTAAAAAAGCTTGTTTGATTGTCGGAGACCTAAATATCAACTGGATGAAATCTAATAATGTCATGAATAGATTAAATGATTTAATGAGTGAGTTTAATTTAATACAACATGTAAACTCACCGACGCGAGTAACGGGTTCCTCTTCAACTCTAATTGATCATGTTTTATCAAACTTTGACCATAATTTCGTTCGTGTGGAAGTGACGGGTACTGGTTTGTCCGATCACTTCGCCCAGACAATAACTTTCACTTTCCGCGACTGCTCCCCGCTCACCCCCTCGCCATCACAAAACGTTAGCGAGTATATGCACAACACCTGCATAAGAAATTTAGACACTTTAAACAATTTGTTAACCAAAGAAAATTGGGGTTTTCTGCATTGCCATTCAAAAAACTCAGAAGATAAATTAAGGGAATTCTTAAATGTTTTTAACTATAATTTCTCAATAGCCTGTCCTATAAAGGTTAAGCGGAAACCCACAAAGAGCAATACAAAGCCTTGGTTAACAAAAGGTATTCGTATATCTGCCCAAATGCTAAAAGAACTTGATTTTAAACGGAAAATAACAAACTCCATGGCATTTATTGATTATTATAAAAGGTATAAGCAAACTTACCGCAGAGTATTAAAAGCTGCTAAGGCCAAACACTGGTATGACCGTTTGAGCAAGAGTGATAATAAATCCAAAGATGCCTGGAAGATAATTGACTCGGACAGAAGGGTGAAACCAATTTCACATCCCGTTGACATTCCAACCCCTGATGATTTTAATAGTTATTTTGCAAGCGTTGGCAAGCAAAAACAAGCTATGATTACGGAGCCATTGTTACGTTCGGCAATGGACATTAGTTGTCCTCATACTCTCCACCTCAACCCCACAGACCCGCATGAAATTTATAAAATTATTATGAACTTAAGAAATTCAAATTCTGCCGGTTATGATGGAATCACCCATAGGGTTATCCGCCATTGCGCTAGTTTCATTTGTGAGCCTCTTTCAGAAATAATAAATTCTTCATTATCGGAAGGTATATTTCCACATGACTTAAAAATGGCTATTATCCGACCAATTTATAAAGACAGTATTTCAAAATTACCGGAAAACTGGCGCCCTATAGCAAATGTTTCAACCTTCTCCAAAATTTATGAGCATGTTTACGCTCGTAGACTTATTGATTTCCTATTCAAATACAACTTATTGTGTAGTGAACAATTTGGCTTTATTAGAGGCAAAAATACAACTGATGCGTTGATAGATTTCGTTTCGGTGGCTGTAAATGCTCTAGACGATAAGTACAAATCAATAGGAGTTTTCCTTGATTTGCAAAAAGCATTTGACTGTTTGGATCACAATATCCTGTTTGATAGACTGTTCACATTGGGTTTGCGAGGAGTGCCTTTAGACTGGATTATGTCATTTTTGCAAAACAGGACGCAAATCGTGGAAGTTAATAACATAAAATCTAAAAGTATTGATTTAAATTGCGGCATTCCTCAAGGTACGATACTAGGTCCGATAATTTTTACGTTGTATACAAATAGTATAACGACTGTTTTCCCTGACCTTAATATGACAATGTATGCGGATGATATTGCAATAGTTTTAAAAAATAAATATATTGAAAACTTGGAAATTGACAGTTTCCTAAAGTTAACAAATCTGTATCAGTACCTGAATAGCAATAATTTGCACGTTAATCCTAATAAAACAAATTGTTTATATTTTTCAAATAACAAAACATTTGAGATGGACCCTTTAATAATCTTGAATAATTTTGAGCTACCGTTTGTAAGTGAGTGTAAATATCTAGGACTAATTTTAGATAAGAATTTCTCGTGGCATCCACATATAGATTTGTTATGTTCTAAGTTGTCATCCCAATTATTCCTTCTCACTAGGTATGCAAAATTGAAGAATGTCTTTCTCATGAGGCTTATATATTTCTCTCTCATAGAATCTAGGCTTAATTATGGCATCCTCCTTTGGGGTTCAGCATCCAATTCTTTGCTTTTAAGAGTATTTCGGTTACAGAAAAGAGCAATCCGTATAATGGCTGGATTAAATAAACGCGAATCTTGCCGTGAATTTTTCAAATCGTTTCAAATTTTACCCTTGCAGTCCCTCTACATATATGAAATGTTATTATACTATAAATTTAAATTCGGTATTTTTCAAGTAGGAGCAGATGTGCATACTCATAATACGCGGCAACGACATCAGCACAGACCGGCACAGCATCGGCTTCAAATTGCGTCTTACCTACCTCAAAATATTGGGCCAAAATTGTTTAATAAATTGCCAAATTTGATTAAACTCGAAGAAAGCCCCAGAAAATTTAAAGCTTTCCTAAAGAAATACCTAGTTCAAGGAACCTTTTACTCGGTGGAGGAGTATTTGTCAGGTGACTGATTTTGCTTTTATTTATGTAGTATATTTAATAATAACGCCAATGTAGTACATATTGTAATTATATTATTCAGTTAAAATGAGTTGTACATACACTATCAACATATATATGATGAATACATAATTATTGTAATTATATGACTTTTGTAATACAATTTTTAAATTGTCAAACTACAAATAAATGATTTTGATTTTTGATTTTTGATTTGATTTTGATTACTATATGCGTGTCCTCTACTAATGGTGCCTTTCATTACTATATGCGTGTCCTCTACTAACGCCGCTTGCCATTACTATATGCGTGTCCTCTACTAATGCCGCTTGCCATTACTATATGCGAGTCCTCTACTAATGCCGCTTGCCATTACTATATGCATGTCCTCTACTAATGCCGCTTGTCATTACTATATACGTGTCCTGTCCTAATGCCGCTTGCCATTACTATATGCTTGTCCTCTAATAATGCCGCCTGCCATTACTATATGCGTGTCCTCCACTAATATCGCTTGCCATTACTATATGCGTGTCCTCTCCTAATGGCGCTTGTCATTACTATATGCGTGTCCTCTAATAGTGCCACTTGCCATTACAATATGCGTGACCGACTAATGCCGCTTGCCATTACTAAATTAGTGTCCTCTACTAATGCCGCTAGCCATTACTACATACGTGTCCTCTACTAATGGCTCTTGTCATTACTATATGCGTGTCCTCTACTAATGGCGTTTGTCATTACTATATGCATGTCCTCTACTAATGGCGCTTATCATTACTATATGCGTGTCCTCTACTAAAGGCGCTTGTCATTACTATATGCGTGTCCTCTACTAATGCAGCTTGCCATTACTATATGCTTGTCCTCTACTAATGGCGCTTGTCATTACTATATGCGTGTCCCCTACTAATGCCGCTAGCCTATACTAATGCGTGTCCTCTACTAATGCCGCTTGTCATTACTATATGCGTGTCCTCTACTAATGCCACTTGCCATTACTATATGCATGTCCCCTACTAATGCCACTTGTCATTACTATATACGTGTCATCTCCTAATGCCGCTTGCCATTACTATATGCGCGCCGTCTCCTAATGCCGCTTGCCATTACTATATGCGTGTCCTCTATTAATGCCGCTTGCCATTACTATATGCGTGTCCTCTACTATTGTTGCTTGTCATTACTATATGCATGTCCTCTTCCAATGGCGCTTGTCATTACTATATGCGTGTCCTCTACTAATGGCGTTTGTCATTACTATATGCGTGTCCTCTACTAATGGCGCTTGCCATTACTATATGCGTGTCCTCTTCTAATGCCGCTAGCCATTACTATATCCGTGTTGTCTACTAATGCGGCTTGCCATTACTATATGAGTGTCCTCTACTAATGCTGCTAGCCATTACTATATGAGTTTCCTCTACTAATGCCACTTGCTATTACTATATGAGTGTCCTCTATTAATGCCGCTTGCCATTACTATATGCATGTCCTCTCCTAATGGCGCTTGTCATTACTATATGCGTGTCCTCTTCTAATACCGCTTGCCATTACTATATGAGTGTCCTCTATTAATGCCTCTTGCCATTACTATATGCGTGTCCTCTTCTAATGCCGCTTGCCATTTCTATATGAGTGTCCTTTATTAATGCCGCTTGCCATTACTATATGCGTGTCATCACCTAATGGTGCCTTTCATTACTATATGCGTGTCATCTACTAACGTGGTTTGCCATTACTATATACGTGTCCTCTACTAATGCCGCTTGTCATTACTATATGAGTGTCCTCTACTAATGCCGCTTGCCATTACTATATGCGTGTCCTCTCCTAATGGCGCTTTTCATTACTATATGCGTGTCCTTTACTAGTGCTGCTTGCCATTACAATATGCGTGTCCGACTAATGCTGCTTGCCATTACTATATGAGTGTCCTCTACTAATGCCGCTAGCCATTACTATATACGTGTCCTCTACTAATGCCACTTGTCATTACTATATGCGTGTCCTCTACTAATGGCGTTTGTCATTACTATATGCGTGTCCTCTACTAATGCCGCTTGCCATTACTATATGCTTGTCCTCTACTAATGTCGCTTGTCATTACTATATGCGTGTCCTCTACTAATGCCGCTTGTCATTACTATATGCGTGTCCTCCACTAATGCCACTAGCCATTACTAAATACGTGTCCTCTACTAATGGCGCTAGTCATTACTATATGCGTGTCCTCTACTAATGCTGCTTGTCATTACTATATGCGTGTCCTCTACTAATGGTTCCTTTCATTACTATATGCGTGTCCTCTACTAACGCCGCATGCCAATACTATATGCGAGTCCTCTACTAATGCCGCTTGTCATTACTATATGCGTGTCCTCTACTAATGCCGCTTGCCATTACTATATGCATGTCTTCTACTAATGCGCTTTTCATTACTGTATACGTGTCCTCTCTTAATGCCACTTGACATTACTATATGCGCGTCCTCTCCTAATGCCGCTTGCCATTACTATATGTGTGTCCTCTAATAATTCAGCCTGCCATTACTATATGCTTGTCCTCTACTAATGCCACTTGTCATTACTATATGCGTGTCCTCTCGTAATGGAGCTTGTCATTACTATATGCGTGTCCTCTACTAGTGCCGCTTGCCATTACAATAAGCGTGACCGACTAATGCCGCTTGCCATTACTATATGGTTGTCCTTTACTAATGGCGCTTGTCATTACTATATGCGTGTCCTCTACTGATGCCGCTAGCCATTACTAATGCGTGTCCTCTACTATATGCGTGTCCTCTACTAGTGACGTTTGCCATTACAATATGCGTGTCCTCTCCTAATGGCGCTTTTTATTACTATATGAGTGTCCTCTTTTAATGCCGCTTGCCATTACTATATGAGTGTCCTCTACTTATGCCGCTTGCCATTACTATATGAGTGTCCTCTATTAATGCCACTTGCCATTACTATATGCGTGTCCTCTTCTACATTGTATTTACTACATTTACTCCTAGAAAATGCCGCTAGCCATTACTATATCCGTGTTCTTTACTAATGCCCCCTGCCAATACTATTTTCGTGTCCTCTACTAATGCCCCTTGTCATTACTATATGCGTGTCCTCTCCTAATGGCGCTTGTCATTACTATATGCATGTCCTCTCCTAGTGCCTCTTGCTATTACAATATGCGTGACCGACTAATGCCGCTTGCCATTACTATATGAGTGTCCTCTACTAATGCCGCTAGCCATTACTATATACGTGTCCTCTACTAATGGCGCTTGTCATTACTATATGCGTGTCCTCTACTAATGGCGTTTGTCATTACTATATGCGTGTCTTCTACTAATGGCGCTTGTCATTACTATATGCGTGTCCTCTACTAAAGGCGCTTGTCATTACTATATGCGTGTCCTCTACTAATACCGCTTGCCATTAATATATGCTTGTCCTCTACTTATGGCGCTTGTCATTACTATATGCGTGTCCTCTACTAATGCCGCTAGCCATTACTAATGCGTGTAATGCCGCTTGCCATTACTATATGCGTGTCCTCTACTAATGCCACTTGCCATTACTATATGGTTGTCCTTTACTAAAGGCGCTTGTCATTACTATATGCATGTCCTCTACTAATGGCGCTTGTTATTAATATATACGTGTCCTCTCCTAATGACGCTTGCCATTACTATAGGCGCATCCTCTCCTAATGCCGCTTGCCATTACTATATGCGTGTCCTCTAATAATGCCGCTTGCCATTACTATATGCGTGTCCTCTACTAATGCCGCTTGTCATTACTATATGCGTGTCCTCTCCTAATGGCGCTTGTCATTACTATATGCGTGTCCTCTACTAGTGCCGCTTGCCATTACAATATGCGTGTCCTCTCCTAATGGCGCTTGTCATTACTATATGAGTGTCCTCTTCTAATGCCGCTTGCCATTACTATATGAGTGTCCTCTACTAATGTCGCTTGCCATTACTATATGAGTGTCCTCTACTAATGCCGCTTGCCATTACTATATGAGTGTCCTCTACTAATGCCGCTTGCTATTACTATATGTGTGTCCTCTATTAATGCCGCTTGCCATTACTATATGCGTGTCCTCTTATAATGCCGCTTGCCATTACTATATGAGTGTCCTCTACTAATGCCGCTTGCCATTACTATATGAGTGTCTTGTATTAATGCCGCTTGCCATTACTATATGCGTGTCCTCTCCTAATGGCGCTTGTCATTACTATATGCGAGTCCTCTTTTAATGCCGCTTGTCATTACTATATGCGTGTCCTCTTCTAATGCCGCTTGCCATTACTATACGAGTGTCCTCTACTAATGCCGCTTGCCATTACAATATGCGTGTACGACTAATGCCGCTTGCCATTACTATATTCGTGTCCTCTATTAATGCCGCTTGCCATTACTTGTCAATACCACAAAGCAATTTATCTGTGGCCAATATTCACTACTACATTGTTACATTTTCTTTTATTTTGTAGCTCATATTTTCACTTTGTTGTTTAATTTTATCTTTTAGGGCTACTAATAGTTTGTAAAAATTAATGTTGACACTATTAATGTGACATTTATAATATTTAGCACTTAGGGCTTCCTATCATTATTTTATTTTGAGCCTTCTCATGTTTTCTATGTACATTACCTGAAGATTTATTTTATAAAACTTGTGTTCGTTTCCCTCGTATTCGTTTATGGACAATGAATATTTTTGATTAAATCAATAAGATTATCTTCCCGAGTAAAGACCGGTGTATTTAGATAACTTGAAAAACAATCGAACAAAATCGGCACAACGTCGAACGTTGTCTTCAAACTCATTCCAACTCCAGTATAAAAGTTGGTGACAAATTCAGCGATACTCCGTTGAAAATCGCTCCCAATCACGGATAGGGGTGGATTTGATGGCACGATTCAACAAATGGTCGAGACGCAGAGCGCGATTGAAAGTGTGAGTCTGTCACTACCCCGCCCTTCCCACCCCCGCCCTCGGGCTCGCTCGATACCCGCTTCCACGCGACTTGCTCCCTCGCAGATATTACATTCTACATGGGTAATACACGTATATACTCGAGTTTCTCTCCCCTGCACTTGTACTTCTGTATCAAAGCGAATTTTTATTTCACCATTTGGTTTTGAGAGCCCGTTTCCCGCCTCGATGGCTTGTTTCATTATGTGACGTGATACTCTTGGAGCTCCTCGGTATGACGCTTGGGGAAGGTTCTGTAACTCTGGGAGAGAGGAAGGTGTAATTGTGTAGTTTACAGGGAATGTATTTGTTTTGGGATTATAAACAATTGTTTAGTGGGAAATGTGTCTTTATGTAAATAATTTTAAAAATATTAAATTTTAGGTCAGCTACACTGAAATATTTTAAGATTTTCATCTTAATTAAATTAAATAACTCTACTTAAAATAAGTTTACAGGAATAAAAGTGCCCGTGTATCAATCTTCTGTATCGGTTCACTATATCTGACTACGTCATCTTTCAAGTTTGTCAAAATGCCGTAAATATTCCTCATAATACTGAGGAACTAAATTAGCATCGAGTAGGCTTAGTATATCAGACTTCTTTATCTCTCCTACTTTTAATTTACCGGCATAAGCACATGGAAGTTGCTTCCTAAATAAAAGAACTGTTATTCCTTTTTCTTTTTACAGTTTATTTTGAGTATTCTTCATCAGAGTAAAGATTTTTATACAGAATAGTGTAAGAGTCGTTCTTCTCAACTCGTATTATTTTACCTTTGCTATTGGAGTCAGTAAACGCATCATCACTATTTGTTTCCTCTTATTCATCTCCTCAATAACTGCATGGGCTCTGTCCCTTCAGTTTGAGTGTGCCTATTTATCGAGCATTTGTACGTTTTAGCATTAATTTTTGAAGTTATAATTCTTTGCGCCCGTTAGACACTTTGGGATGGGATGTTGGTCGAGAAACCGCGTCACGCTGAAAAGTAAGAACAAATTTTTAAGAACTATCGATTAATCGATTGTTAATCGAAGAAATTTAATCGAAGAAATTAATGATAATGATAATATAGGTGTATAATATAATAATGAAGTCACGTATAATATATTGAAGATAAATATATTGAATAATATTGAAAAATGTCTTATATTTCATTTATATATCCTGTCTGTTTGTGTGCGTGAGTGGGTGTATGAGAATGGCCAAAGAAGTATAACTTCCACCGTGTGGTCCGACGCACACCCAAATTTTTTTTAGTTTTGAAACGGCGTACATATACATGAAGTCATGTATTTGGTTTTTGCTGCCCTCCACAATCGTCTGAGTAGAAAACCATTTCCAGTCTCACGTCATTAATTATTTCAGATTTATATTTTAAGTATTTTTATACACACGTTGCGAGCTCTTCTTAATTTAGTATATTAGGTGTTGGTAAAAATCACAAACAAGTGAACCACAAAACAAAAATTTAATAAAATACTGGCGTAGGATGATTTTGCACTTTCTAAACCCCTCTGTGAATTTATTTTTAACAGTGGAATAAATGGGCTTCTATCTGTGGTTAAGATTATTTTGAACGCATTTACTGGAATATTGGAAATTTTGTTTTTATCATATAATTTAAAATACTTGTTTTACAACCATCATTTTAAATGTTCATTTTTTATTTGGCATTGAAAAAAATAATATGGGATACGGTATGTAATTACTTTTGTGAGTATTTCCCCCCTCCCCCCAAAATGCGTATCACTTACCTAAGCACGTTTCATAAATCTAACCTAACTTAAATTAATCCAACATATCCTAAACAACACTTCATCTTTGTAACGTCCTGCCGGTTGTTCCCCCAGCAAAGTTTATTTCATTTGTATTTTTTTGTTTTAGTACTTGTATTATCATCACGCATAAGACCAAGGTTCTTGATCCCCGACATAAGACCAAGGTTCTTGATCCCCGACATAAGACCAAGGTTCTTGATCCCCGACATAAGACCAAGGTTCTTGATCCCCGACATAAGACCAAGGTTCTTGATCCCCGACATAAGACCAAGGTTCTTGATCCCCGACATAAGACCAAGGTTCTTGATCCCCGACATAAGACCAAGGTTCTTGATCCCCGACATAAGACCAAGGTTCTTGATCCCCGACAAAGTAGTTTTCCGTGTTATCTTGAGATAAAATTGTTGAAATCCAAAATAGTGTTCAGCGTAAGGTACAATGTTTTTAGTTTTTATCAAACCCCCATTTCAAGAAAGTTTTACACACAATTATTTATAATACACGTAACCCTGATTCGGAGGTTAATGAGACTCCTGTCTGCTTCGGAGACGTACACTGAAGTTAGGTCCACAACCAAGTTCATCCAAGCATAAAAAATAGTTATTTTATATAATGATAAGTTTCATAAGATTAACCAAATTTTATTGTAGATTATAGACTATGAAAAGATTAATGTTAATATATTTTACTTAATTTCTCTGGAAATAAACCCTGGAGCCGAATAGTCGAAACAAAATCAGGGAATTGATTGTTTTATCAGAGCACAATGATATGTTTTTGTATCTATATAATAAAAAATGAAGATATACTGATAATACACCTAAAAATTCAGAAAAAGGTATTGACCTTCCAAGGGCATTCCTTAAAGGGCTAGACTTTTTTATTCTAAATAACGCCCGACATGCATATTTTCTTTGTTAATCTCTCCGGTCTGATGGTGTTAAACGTCGTTTACTGAAATAACCGAACTATTCAAGGTCTTAACGGAAAATCACTCGTACTGGAAAGTTTTTTAATTGGGCTGCCAAGTTTTTCATTCTTATGTATATCGGAGCACTGGCTTAAGGTGGAGGAAATTTCTACCTCTGCACCTGAGGGTTTTTACTGCGCGTCTGCCTTTTGTAGAGAAATCCATTATAGAGGTGGTGCGTTAATTTTTGTAAACAATGAACTGCAAGCAAGAGTATTAGATGTGAGTGAATTTTGTATAGAATTTCATTTTGAGACATCAGCCGTATTTATTGATCAATTATCGTTAATTGTGATATCTGTGTATCACTCAACATCCGGCAATCCAGACATTTTCCTAAAAAAACTTGAATGTCTTTTAGACTTTCTCAGCCATTGGCATAACCACCGAATTGTCATAGGTGGGGATTTGAACATTCAATTCGATATTAGTAAAAGTAGCAGAACAGTTAAATTATTCAAAAATGTACTTAAACAATTTAATTTAAATTTTCTTAATAATATGGCAACACGACAGGGTAACTGCTTAGATAATGTGTTTGTAAATAGTGATGTAGATCAAGTTCTGTCCTGTAATGTTATAAATTTTCCTTACTCAGACCATAACGCCATTATAGTTAAAATGAATGTAAAGGTAAAATTGAATTGTGTAAGTGATAGGTCGTCTGAAGTAATTGATAATAGCTTCAAGTTAATATTACCTTTATCAGCAAGAAAAGACTTATCGAATAATTTATTATCTTATGACTGGGTTAGCATGTTAAAACATAGTAAAGCTAATATTATGTTTGAATATTTCTTTGAAATTTTATTGAATAATATAAATTATGTTAAAGTAGTAAAGAGGAGCAAACAAAATATTTCTTTTAAGAAAAATAAAGAATGGTATACATCACAGTTAGCAAGAATGAAAGAAAGGCTCTTGTTTTTAAGTAAGATAAATAAAACTAGTACAGATAAGACAGTTAAAAATGAATTTTCTAATCTTAAGAATCAATATAGAAAGGAAATCAGGGATGCTAAGTGTGCGTATAATTCAACACTTATTGAACAGAGCACTAATAAAAGTAGAACTGCTTGGAAAATAATTAAAAACAACTCTTTCGAGGCAAACCACGAAAAGAAAATTGAAATCCCCCCCGATGAATTAAATAGATATTTTATCGATTCGGTAAAGGAAACTAGGAACCTCCTAAATGTTCATGCGTTGTCTACTGGTTCTCAGGACCTGTTGAAAAATTTGAAAGTTTCAAACGTTACATTCAAGTGGAGAGAGATTAGCCATTCAGACGTATTTAATGCGGTTAAGCGACTCTCAAATTCTAATAGTTCTGATATCTACGACATGTCAAACAGTCTATTAAAAAGTTTAATAGGTAGCATTGTTGAACCTATATCTATTATTTTTAATGCATTTTTACGAGAAGGAATTTTCCCTGACTCATTAAAGATCTCAAGAATATGTCCTATTTTCAAAAAAGGCCCTCGCTCTCAACCAAAAAGTTATCGACCGGTTTCAATAATCCCTGTGATTGGTAAATTATTAGAGGCATTAGTTTATGACCAGTTAAGTAGCTTTTTTGAAATAAACAACTTTCTTACCTCTGACCAATATGGTTTCAGAAAGAAGAGATCCACAGTTGATGCAATGGATATTTTGGTTAGGGAAGCTTTGTCAGCCTTCGAAAAGAAGGCATTCGCTCAGGCCACATTATGTGATTTGAGTCGAGCCTTTGAATGCGTAAGTCACGACAAATTACTATATAAGCTGAATTACTATGGTATATCTGGTATTCAGCTTCAGTTTTTTAAATCCTATCTTGAAAACCGCCGACAAAAGGTATTTCTGAATGAACTGTGGTCTGAAGAGGTTAAGGTGGAATGTGGGGTGCCTCAGGGTTCAGTATTGGGACCACTTCTTTTTTTAATATGCATAAACGACTTACCCAATTCAGTAAAATCTAAATCATTGCTTTATGCTGACGATACTACTTTTGTAAACATTGGAAGTAGTCTCGATCAACTCATTGATCAGACTAAAAACACATTAAAATCAGCCTCCGATTGGTTCTTGGCAAACGGGTTTCATTTAAATGAAGAGAAAACTAAATCTATTATATTTAGCTTAAGAGCGATGGATAATGAGATCTGTACATCCAATAGAATTGAAACTGTCACTAGTGCTAAGTTTCTAGGAATTTATTTCGATAACCACTTAACATGGGGGACTCACATAGATTACATATCCAAGAAGTTATCAAGCATCTTGTTTTTAATAAGGCGCCTCACCTTATGTGTTAGCAGTAGCTACATCATATCGGCATACTACGCCTACTTCCAATCGATTATGAGGTACGGACTTATTCTTTGGGGTAATTGTAGCAGAGCTAATGAAATACTCATCCTTCAAAAAAAGACAATCCGAATCATGACAAAATCAAATAGTTTAGAACACTGTAAGCCTCTTTTCATAAGCACTGGAATTCAGACGGTTATTAATTTATACTTGTATGACATAATGCAATACATTCTAAATCATCCAGAGTTTTTACATTTCAATGAAACTTGTAAATATGAAATTCGTAACAACATCCGGGCTGTGATTGGCTTCCACAAACTGAATAAGAGCTTATCCAGTCACACTGTAATAAGCATTAAAATATATAATAAACTTGTCACTTTAATTCAAAAATATCAACCAAAAGCTTTCTTGAAAAAAATTTTATTGCTGGCTACTTAGAAACCCATTTTATTCAATGGACGATTTTTTTAGTTTTAAATTAATTGAATTTTAAGTATTACATACGATTAGCTCATGCTTACCCCAGATAACAGAGGTAATTAATGAAAATGTACTGAGGCCCCTTCCCTTGGGTAACCTTAAGGGTAATCGAAATAAAAGATAAGCATTGCAAAAAGATATTTTGCTAACCCTATTTAATAGTTTAATATGTTATATATTTATGTTATGTTAGGTTAAATTATATTAAGAATGACTTGGCAATATATAGCTGCAATTATGACTTTGTCAATGCTGTAAAGTTTAATGGCAATAAAGGATTATTATTATATTATTATTATTATTATTATTATTCTTTTAATTGCTATGATAAATTCATATGATGTGAAGTTTACTTATTTTTAGTAAGATAAAAAATTCAATTGCTTTTGCTAATTTTTAAAATGCTTTATGTCATTATTGAGCGTTACCAATAACCTACCTTACACAAAATCAGACTTTAACGCTAGCGATGTTAAATTTTCAAAATGTGACAGCTGTTTTGCGTGTGTTACAAGTGTTAAAATCATTCAAACATACTAATTATTAACTAAATATAAAGACTTCAGTAGCATGTCGTTTTATTCTCTAAAAATGTAATGTCTAAAAACATATTTTAGGTTAGGTTCCTATTCAAATTAATTTTACTGTAAGAAAATTATTAAAAAAAATAAAAAAATAAAAAAACAATTGAATGTTCAATAATATTCCATATTTGCACAACCAATAGGGGTAGTATACCACGTTAGGTCCAAAATAGCCAAAATGTGCTAAATTTTATAAAACCCGTAACATATGTCATTTTCTTCACAAAAAATATAATAGATCATAGTAAGTGTATTTTATGAATATTTTTTTTTATAAAGAATAACTTTTTAATAGAGAATAAAACACGTGTTTTACTATCCTTAGAAAAAAAATATTTTATACAAACGTCATATCACGCTAAAACAAAAACCAACGTAAACATTTATTTAAAATTGTTGACTTTTCG